>JAKSZP010005613.1:0-94897 GCA_022478985.1 Massospora cicadina
GTTGAACGAGTGAATAGAACTCTGATGAACATACTCCAAAAATTATTAATGGATTGCCCTTCTGATTGGAGCTCTCTTCTTTCCACCGCCATGCTCACTTATAGCAATAGTTACCATTCCTCCATGGGGAAGAGCCCCTTCCAATTACTATATGGCCAACACCCAGCTCTTCTGGCGCTGCTTTATGCATGTGTAAAAGACACTGGCAGACTAGAGCCCATTGCTATTTGACTAATCTCGCAAACATTCTTATCAAGCTACAAACTGAAGCATATTCCTTCAGCTTGGCTAAGAAGTTTAAGAATCAGGCCGCTGATCAGGTACGCCATAGTGGGTTGGTGCCATTTAAGGAAGGCAATATGGTTCTCTTTCACTATCAACATGGATTCTGGCGGAAGCATAGGCTGGCTAGTGTCTGGATCAGCCCATTTGAAGTAATAGAGAAGACTGGAGTCAACGCATATACTATTAAGAATCCTACAAGTGGTTGGATCATTAACTGAGTACACACAAAGTTCCTCAGACCTTACAAACAATAGGATCTTATCGTCCAGTCAAGGAGGGGGTGATGTCACGATTTTGATATACTGGACGATTCTTTAGGACAGCTGGGTGAAAACCGCCAAACACAGTATCAGCTACAAATATTCAATTGCCTTAAGATGAGGCGATATTGGGTTTAATGAAACTTATTGGATATAATGAGTTTATTGGATTGCCTCTATATAAGGTGATAAGGCGATGTTGATATTTGACAAATACAAAGTAAATCGCCTCCACTTAGAGCGACAGCAGATTAAGAATAATAAGCCAAATTTGAGGAAAATTGGCGGAATAGAATAACCCAAGCATTGAGAAAAAGTATCGCCTGCAGCTGATGTATATAAGCGAAATGGGCGATTGAGAGAGGGAGGGTTTTTAATGTAAGATGAGCGGGATAGCGAAATGTAGCTGTATTTATAAAATAAGTAAAAACTATTGGTTGGGGCAATTGCTCCTATTTTATAATATATTTTCAAGTGCGTCCAAAGGACTGACGATCTTCACATCATCTGTCCTTTGTTCAGGGGCTCAACCTGTGTGAATAGCCCGGTGGATCCTAGCAATACCGCCCAAAATTATAACAGGTACATACCATGAATTGTCCATATTGCAACTCCAAATACCAGTATTCAGAGGAAATGGGGAGGTTGGGAGCGAGCAGTCAAACATAATATCTTGAATGGGTGCCAAGCTAAGGTTCTACTCAGAGTGGTTTGCAGATTTTTGTCCATAAAAGGGCAATGTGAGGACAGTTAAAAATTAGTGTAGGTGGGTGTTAATCAATTCAAAGAACCATGAGAAGCTCCTGTGCAGGAAAGCGAGGCTGGTACAATTTCATGTTCTATACGAATAGTGGAGAACTCACCTCAATGTGTTCGCCATTTTTGCCAAAAGGACTGGGTGGTAAACGTCCCTTCAGAACATCTTGAGATCAAATTTGATGGAGGGGGGCAGAAGTCCAAGGAGGCGAGGACGTATCAAGGGTCACTTTAAGGTTGAGGTGGGAAAAAACTCTTTCATTATGTACTAGGGTGTGGCGGTGGGGACTGAGTCCAGGGACACTCCTTTTGTATCAGGAAAGCATACAAGCCTCTTGCACTTACTCTCTTAAGGGCCAGGAGTGGCTGGTTCCAATATGAGCTCAAGGATGGTTTTAGGCAATGCCTAAATGGTTTTTTAACCATTATCTAATGGCCATTGATGAGGCTTGAGGGAGCCCTAGCAAGGCTGCCAATGACTGGTGCAGGGTCAGAGCCTACTGTGGCATTGGGGGCACATCCCAGCAGACGAAGGGCTTGAGGAACCCTGTATCATGGCGTGGGTTTCATGTCCAGAAGTCCCAGGCCACCTTTTCTGCGGGGTTAGGAGATAATTTACAGATCAGTGGGCGGGTGGTTGGATCCCATACAGCACAAAGTATCATATTCCTTCATGAGTAGAAATTGTCTGTGAAAGGGCATATGTGGGCGAGGAACGATACCTTTGACAACGGAAAAACGTTTGCTATCAGGGCCCATCCCTGGATGGCAATACACTGGAAGTTCCAGCTATTTACGTTTGAATTCATCACTTCCAGAAATCAATCCATCATCTTTGATTGTGACCCCTTTTGATGTGATGAGGACCACTAGGTGACAGAAGTTGTTGCGGTTGGGCTCTAGGCCAAAAGACGAGGAAAGAAAATGGTACCAACTTGTATTAAAGTGGTTTTTGATGTGTTGACTTTTTTGTTGGATGTGTTAAAATAGAGATTAAGGATGTCAACTGTGTCTCAAGGTCTTTTCTTCATCTGACCACCAACGCCATATTGCTGGTACAGGCTATGGCGCGTGTGGGGTGGGGGGGGGTTCTGGCACTTGGATACTTATGAGTTGTTTATGAATTTGTGCCAGGAGGGGATCAAAAATATATTGAACAGCGTCAGGCACTAAGGTTCCCTTTGGAGGAGCCCTTGTTTGACCAGAACCGCTGCCATAAAGCCCATCAGAGCCCATAATCTTTTGTGCAGTTGATTGTAAAGCATTAAATCCATTCCCTAGCCTGAGGTGGGATGTGGATATGGATAAGGAAGTTTCAAGTAGTTTCAATGCGCTTGGTTTTATGCTTTTTTATATTAAGTATTGCCACAAACATGCGTGTTTTAGGCGAATTGGTAGAGTATCACAAGAAGTCATTATAGTTGTTCCATAGCAATTGCCCTAGATGAACCCATGCTGAGCTGAGTTGAAGCGGGGCGCCACACACTTCATCATGTGGTTTGCTAAGAATTTAGTTTAGAGTTTATGATCAGTACTTAAGAGTATAATTGGACGCCAGTTTTGAGGTCCTTAAAGCCCACTTTCTTATGTATGAGGGTTGTGATTGAGCTCCTCATGTTGATCAGTACTCCCCTTCCACCAGGAGGGTTGAGAAAATGATCTGGATGACCTTCGTGACTGCTATGGTGTCCACTAGGTACACCATAAAAGGGATACAGTCTGGGCCAGGGGCCTTTAGGGTAGGGCGTTGAGAAGAATTTCCATTATTTCATGTGGTGTGAGCAGCGTGAGAGTTCATCATCCTCTGAGAGGTCAGACGTCTGTGCTGGAGCCCATTTAAGAAATTTTGAAATCCCGCTGGGTTCATTTTGGAATCATGGAACAGGGTTGTGTAATACTGATAAATCTCAGTGGTGATTTCCTCCTTGTCCATGTAAAATTTGTTTCGCACCTTCAGTATTGTGATCTACTTTGTCTTTGAGTGGTCCTTCTGATTCTTGTAGAATAAGAGGATGTGCGTTCCCATTGTGTATAATATTGTAAGGATTTAAATTCGCCACCCATTATTCTTGGTTAGTGAGTTCAAGGTGGTAAGCCTCTTGGGAAGCTTCCCGTGCTTCCAACCATTAGATGGAAGATTTAGTCTGGCAGTTTCTTTACATAAGCTTAATTCTGGACTTGGCTCATCTGGCATTGGCATGAACCATGGTTATTTAGGCTTTCACACAGCTTTAGGAAACTTTCAGGATCCCTGACTTTGTCTTCACCCAATTATCTTGAGGAGTGCACAAAAGGTTTGATGTGTTGGATACCAGTTTATGGATGTCTGCAATCAGGTTTTCATTCATGACAAGGGTTTTCAGGGTAACCATGGAAATCCTAGGTCAAAAGTGGGTTAATTTTTTGAGGGTGGTAATGAGGACCACCAATAGGGACATATGTCTGCTGACAGGTTTATCACATGTTATGGGAGCGGAGAATCTCATGACCAGCCTGGGGCTGATTAAGGTCATGTCAATTTGGGGTGCAGATTTGAACTTTTACTCTTTATACCATATCTGAGTCATGCAGCCAATGCTGGATGCAGAGGGGGAGGGAATCAGTAAACCACTGGTCTGGAGGAAGTCTTGGAGTTTCGTGGTGCTTCACTAATTCTGTCTGGAAATTATGGTGTCCCCAGACTCAACTAAGCATGGTGTTGAAATTTCCCATCAAAGCCACTTTGTGGGGGAGCTGGAGGAGTTTGAGTTCTTCCAGTAGCTATCCTACTCCTGGCCTGCATTCAGCAGGTAAATGATCATGGGGAAGAAGGATAAGTCAAGGGGTGGACAACTTGGCCAAAATTAGGCTGTATCCTAGGTGTTATAAAAAGCGGTGGTTTTCCACAAAAGGATTTAGGCAAAAATGGGCTTCTTAGTTAGTCCAACAGTAGTTACTTCCAAACCGTTCATTCCATGCTTCTTTTTATGAGGATGGATGGGGATCTTGGGAAGCTGCAATATCCATGCAAGTCGACCTAAAGTTGCGGAGTAGGTGGATTTTTCGCTTGTAATACTGCAGTCCATTGGCATTTATGGACTTCAGAGTTAAGGGTTCCCCCATAAGGCCTCATAGACTATCACCTCTCTATACTGGGGGGCTGCCAAACTAATACATGCATCCATAAGGTGGTGTCAAAATTATGATATGACTAGATAATAAGCTCTAAAGAGCTACGGCGGATTGGCGAGAATCGTCAGACTAGGATGATTATTTACAAGTTTCAAGCGCCTTGAGATGAGGCAATATTGAGCTATAATGGGTTTATATTAGATCGCCTCCAAAATAAGGTGATAAGACGATGTAAATATCTGATAAAAATTATTTAGATCACATTAAACTAAGGGGATAGAGAATTTAAGAATACTATCCAAAGTCAATGAGAATATGGTGAAATCAGATAGTCTAAGCCAAGGGAACGGTATTATCCAAAGTCACCGATATATAAGTGATATGGGAAAATTGAAAGAGGAGGTAGTAAGTAGTTTTATGAGAGAGGAATAGCAAAAAACCGCTATATTTATTAATAAATAAAAGTGTTTTCAGACAATTGCTTAATATTTCAAAATATGTTTTCAAATATGTTTGGAGGACAAATGATCCTCACATCATCTTTCCATTGTTTAGTGTGGGTTTGACCTGTGCGACCCTTATATCTTATCCTAACAGTATCTGTTGGGACTTTGGGGGAGGAACTCCAACCCAGCCCTAATCAATTAGGGCCCCAAAGCCCCCAGCGAGTTAAGAGGGCATCAAGTCCCAAAGTAAAGCTAAAAATGGAAAGGAGATAGTTGAGAAACGGTGAATTTTATTAAAATGATCCTTGAGGTATTTATAGAACTTCAATGGATTGAAACAGGTGGATTAGGCATTGATTGCCAAAGCTGAGGGAAAACAAATAATACATTGAGATTGGGCGCATTCTTGGCATAAACCACCAGTGCACCCAAAAGGGTTAATTGATTGGGTTTCTGCGTCTGACAGTAATTCCCCATGGCCCAATTGATTGGTCAGCTTTCTTGGCATTAGTCGCTGGTGCCAAATTTATTACTAAGTTAATTATTGGGGTCGATCCCTGATATTTCAGATTGGGCTTTCCCCAAGTTAATGGGGAGCCCAATCCGGCATCTGCCCATAGGTGGGTCATGACCCCTAGTCAGGGCTTCCCTCAATAAAGGGAGAATCCTGACAGAGCCCCTCCAAGCCTCGACTAGGGGTCAAAGCTGAGGCGGGGGCACCAGATCTGGGTGGCAGGAGGAATGAGACAAGGTAGTCAGTGTGGATTCAACAGTGGGATCTGGCGAGTGTCATTGAGGAGTGTCCCAGCATCAGCATAAGAGCTGGCATTGGCGTTGGGGTCAGCATCAGGATTGGCACCTGGAATTGGCACTGGGGCTGGCATCGGCATGGGAGCTGGCATCAGGAGGAGGTCCCAGCATTGGGATTGACACCTGGCATTGGCGCTGGGGCTGGCATTGGCATGGGAGCCAGCATCATAAGGAGGTCCTGGCATCAGTGCTGAGGCCAGCATTGGCATAAGAGCTGGCATTGGGGATGACACCCCAGTAACCTGGCTTGCCCTCTTGAGTCAGAGGCCAGGGACCATTTTCCTCCTTCTGTTCTTAGCTCTCGCTGAGAACTTGGGTGCCCCTGTAGTGAGCACCACTGTTGGGACTTTGGGGGGGACTCCAACCCAGCCCCAATTAATAAGGGCCCAAAGCCCCCAGCGAGTTAAGAGGCCACTAAGGCCCAAAGTAAAGCTAAAAACGGAAAGGAGATATGTGAGAAACGGTGAATTTTATTAAAATGATCCTTGAGGTATTTATAGAACCTTGATGGATTGAGAACAGGTGGATTAAGCATTGATTGCTGAAGCTGAGGGAAAACAAATACATGGGGATTGGGCGCATCCTTGGCATAAGTTGCCAGTGTGCCTGAAAGGGTTAATTGATTAGGTTTCTGCATCTGACAGTAATTCCCCATGGACTGATTGATGGTCGGCATCCTCAGCATTAGTCGCTGGTGCCAAGTTTATTACTAAGTTAATTATTGGGGTCGATCCCTGATACTTCAGATTGGGCTTTCCCCAAGTTAATGGGGAGCCCAATCCGGCATCTGCCCATAGGTGGGTTGAGACCCCTAGTTAGGGCTTCCCCAATAAAAGGAGAATCCCAACAGTATTGCCAAAAATTATAATAATGGTGCTCACCACAGTGGCCCATTGATCAACCACTAAAAGTTAAAAATCTCTAGTCACTGGCCATGTCACATCAGGTATGCTTTAACAGGGAATCTTCATGATACGCTGCACCAGCCAAATATAAGGAACTCAAACTTGCTCTAGACGCGGTTCTCAAAAAGCAGTATGAGCTTATTCAGGAGCAGAACAACGTTATGAACAAGATTGACAGAACGTTTAGCCAAATGAAAATCTGGGACAACAAAATAAGCAACTTGCTAATCTCTTTGATGACACTACCAAATGACTGCATTATGCAGAACGGAAATTGGTGGTACCTCCCAGACCCCTCAGTGGGAAGTGAATGACTGCCAAGGGACTGCTTGAGAAGAAAAGTATCATAAAGAATATTACACTAGCATAAGCTACTACCCCTGAAAGGCAGCTCTGGATATGGGTATGAGTTGGAGAGCAATTTCCCCAAGTGATGGCTGTGCTGCCTACCAAAGAGGGCCATGATTTATCTGAATCAGCAGATAATCTGCCCACCACTGGGCCAGCTCTTCATAAAAAGACTACTTATTGGTCTCACTCATTCCACAGTACATCCCAAAAAGTTGCAGTTATAAGCGGGAGGAGGAGGACTGTATCAATAAGATGCCACCATTTGATCACAATAGGAATATCCATAGCTTCTTTAAATGGTTTGAGTTTGCAGAGGAAGGTGCCTCACATTGGCATAAAGATAATGTTGGATTTTTAACCAGGTGATATTCCTCACATATTAACAAAATTAGTATAATAATTAATTGAGGATGATTGCCATTTAGTTTGCTAATTTTGATTAATAATACCCAATTTGTGCTCCCAATTCGGTTGGGTTGAGCTGTCTTGAGCTTCAGGATCAAGAAAGTATCAGGCATCATGCCCAATAGAAAATTGGTGGGTCTCAACACCAGCAACTGAGGCCGAGGATGTTGAAATAATTAATATTATCAATTAAGATGACGAATTACTTAAATTCAACATCAAAAAAGTACTGGGAGATGATCATGATAGTTTAAGTAATTTTGACACCGGAGACTTATGCTGAGGATGTTGAACTAATTAACAATAATTGTTTAAGCTCAGCTTTTATCCCCACACCAACTTCATGTGTAAAATGATTGTGGGATTTCCAGCAGAATTTTAAATCTCAGAGTCCATCGACTTATGCCAAGGATGCCATACCATTTAATACTAATTAAATAAATTTGAAACATATTTTGACTTTGTGAGAGTATTGGGTGGAATCCCCGACAGTATTTTAGGTTTAAAGTGGCACTGGCAACTTATGTTGAGGATGTCAATAAATTTAATTAATTCATATTATGATGAATCAAGGATTGACATAATCATGGACATTCGAGGATGATGAATATTGTCAGTGAGAGTACTGACAAATACTAAGCAGGGAGAATCACTGGTAAGTACTGATGATGCTGGCAATAAATGCCAATGATGTGGACAGGCAAGAAATGCTTATAAATAGTTTGATCTCCCTCTTAATAAAAATATCTTATGTCTTCCCATCTTTATTAAGTTAACAGTAGTTAGCTTAGCTTGTAGAAGTGGGACTCAAGATCCTCAGTTGTTAGGTGCTGGGTTAAAACACCTGGAGTGGTCGGTGCAACCAACTCCCAACCTTGAACTAGATGGAAACTCCACGGGAACTTGGTTAACTAGCAGCCAAAATGATGAACTGGAAAGATTGAAGGGGAGAAACCCTGAGGGAGTCAATAGAGGCCACTGAACCACAATTTTTGGACAAGTTCCAAAGAGGACCTATGAGCCATAACAATTGGTTAAGCCTCAGAAGGAGAAGTTGTTGGCCTGCTGGATTGGTGGGTTGCCCTGCGAATTTCTAGGGAAAGGTCACCAATGATCTGAAAAAGCAAGGGTCAGAAGTCTTCATACTGTTTGGCCTGGCACACTAATGGAGTCACCTAGTATTGAGAATAAAAATTCTCAACACTGGTGCTCACTACAGGGGGCTCTGTTAGTGTGTTGCTTGATTAAATTGAGGTTTAGTTAGGAGGTGTTGAAAGCCACTGGATCTTTGTTTGGGGGAGGATGCCACCAGTGGAACCTCAGCCCCAACGTTCAGTTTTCAATGCCTCTTGAAGATGGGGGGAAGAGTCAATAACCTCCCAACCATCGCATTGATGATGTTTTGGCTACTGAAAATGGTGGAGTCGCGCTTGAGGAATATCATCTGGTTAAGTCGGGGTATATGTTGGATTTTTAACGAAAGTGGATTTGCTTCACTCCTTTATCATATGGTTTCGTCAGCCTATAGGTATTTGATTACATTCATTAGATATGGTTTATATATCACATGTGAGGCAGCCTCTTGATGTGGATCAATTTAACCTTAAATGGATTTGCTTCACTCCTGCTCACATCCTATTGTGGTCTCAGATTAACAATCAATCAACTTGTCAATTTAAAGCTTTTCTGGTTTCATCAATTCAGCAATGATTCGATTCTCAAAAAGTTAATCCAATTGGTAAATTCTTTATGTAGTAAATTTTTATCAAAAATAACAATCCACTTGCCATTAGATTGGCATATCAACTCTCAACCTTGTAAGAATAAATCCTAGTTAAGCAAGATCTAATCATTGACTCAACCCCAAGGTTAATGCTGAGCTTATTCCTTAGCCAAGGCTAACATCAACTAGGAATGAAAATCCAACAGATAAACTGTTTATCTCCACCTTGGATGTTGGGTGTGCCAATCAAGTCACCTGCTTCCTTCCAAGCCTTTTTGTTACATATCAAGAAGTGAAGGATACTGTGCTGTGATTGTTTGGAGGTACCTCAAAAATTTCACAGTGAAAGATGGAATTCTTGACTATTGGTTCCAACATAATGAGAACCTCTCCGCGTTTGCTGACCGTTTTATGGTGGAAGTACATGTGCTAATCAGAGCAGGCGTTCTAGCTGAAGCATATGTGTGCATCGCAATGACCATCACATTAAAGCCATACTGTGAGCTTTATAATGTCATCTCTCCAATTTTGGATGATAATGTCACCCCACTCAAAATTGTTCAGTTCTTGTGCCATATATCTGCTAACTTCCCTCCGCCCAATAAAGAGCGGAAACACACCGCCAACATCACTGGATCCTCTTTTTTGTGGATATTCTTCCGTCCTAAACAGACTCCGCATAGTAACCCCTGGCCTTATTATAATCATGCGCCTCACCCTCAGCCGAGTTACCCTCAGCAGTTTGACTTCCGCTCTGGTCCTGCTTATGAAAATCATCAGCAGCTCAACTACCAGCCCAGACCTAATTACGCTGAACTTTAGCAATCGTCCTATCAACCTGGCCCTGGTTACACCAAACATCACAAAATTATCATCCTGGACCTTCTTATGAGAACCAAGGATGCAGACCCTACAGGATGAATTGTTTTGAATGTGGTTGCCCTGGCCACCTTGTCCAGAGTTGCCCTAAATGTCGAGTTCACTACATGCAACAGGATCAATAATACCAGGGAAAAGATGGAGCAGAGTAGAGATGGGACTCTCTACCTCCGCTAGCTCAAACCTGAACGTCCAACCTGAATCAATTGTAGTATATCCATCAGATGTCCCTCAATACAATGACGGGATTTTATATAAGCAACCAGTCATAGGAGTGAATATACTGACATGGGCGCAAGCCAAGGCCGCAGAAGGTGAAGGACCTCAGGAGCAACTGAAGCCATACGTCTGTCAGATGTTTGACCAAACTTCTTAAGATAAGCTAAATCCAGCCGCAGATGCGCCAACCATGAAAGGAGTAAACGTTGACCTTCTAGTGGAAGCTATTAAAGAATACCGAAAGTCAGTGAAGGGATTATGTTTTTCTTGGGAAAAGAGATCCCTTGAATGTCCACATATTAAACAGTCAATATTTTTCTAATTTTGAGTGTACATACTGTGACATCTTTGTAGCGAAAAGTTCGAGTTTGTACTATAATAGATACAGGCGCCCCAATTAACATAGCTTCTACTAAGTTTATGGTAAAATTGATGTTAAAGCCTGAAGTGGAACGTCGAATGGTGTACAGGACTACTGGGGTGGAAAGCATGGTCTCTGAGGGAGCGTACAGCGCACTACCTTTGCAGTTTGGGTCCATTGTCATTGTAGCTCCTGTGATAGAGCTACCCAACAATAACTACAACCTACTGATTAAAACTGCTTTCCTGCGACACTTTGGAGCTGTCATGGAGACCTTTGAAATTCTGGGGCAACAGATGTCAATTTACTTTAACTCTAGAATATTGCCAAAGGATCCAGCACACATGAGCCATATGATCTTTCATATAGTGATGGGGTGATTCTGGTTTGCTACCATTGACTAAAAAGCAATACTCGACTCTTCCCCAGCAGATATACAAATATCAAGGGCTACCTCTCCGAGATGCTGGGCCTATATATATTCCTTCCGGACACCAAGTTATAGTGAACACTGAGTTAGGAGTGGAAGTGCCAGATGAGCTCTATGGGAGGTCTTTGTGCCCTATCAGCAAATGTGGCTTGAGCCTCATGTGGCTCTAGGTATTATACTCCTAGGCCATAAGGAGATCAAGGCTTTGTTAGAGAATCTCCAGAATGAACCAATGCAAATTTGCTGGCATCAAATATTGACTTATTTACACTTGACCTCAGTTGAGGAGGTCCTTCAGATTCCCGAGTTTGGGATACTGGGTGAATTTGGTTTAACTGTTGTGTCATAGCCTGGCATAATGACAGTGGTACCACAGATCATTTTGAATAGGTTAATTAGAATAAAAAGACCAAATGATAGCTTTTTTTCAAAAGTATAAGGAGATTTTACCGTTGATGACCACAATTTAGGGTGTGCTCAGGGGGTAGTACATTGATTGGACACTGGGATCATCCTCCCATCAGATCTTGGCCAATCCGCCAATTGAGGGCAGCTGAAGAAGTTGTCACTGAGGAAATTGATAAGTTGCTGGAGCAAGGGATGCTCAAACCATCCAAGAGTCAATGGGCTTCGCCTATTCTGATTGTTAAAAAGAAGGATGGTACCAACTGAGTGGTGATAGACTACCAGAAGTGTAACAGTATTACTAAATAATACTCAAATCCCTTGCCTCAGATCAACGATGCGTTGGATTAGTTAGGAGGAGCTTGCTACTTCTTGGCAATAGATCTAATATTGGGTTACTGAAAATCGAGTTGCCCACAGTGGAACAGGAGAAATGCGCCATAATCACATCCAAAAGGCTTTTCCAACTGACCTGTATGCCTTAAGGGCTATGTAACGCCCCAGCTACGTTTCAACGAGCCATGAACACTATCTTCGGTGACCTGAAGTTGTCATGTGTCCTTGTATACCTCAAAGTATTAATTTTCTCCCAACCCTTTTTCTGAGAACCTTGACCATCTAGAAGCAGTATTCTGCTGGCTCACCGAGGCGAACATCAAGATTAAACCTCATAAATGTAACTTCTTCACGTACCATTTGGAATACCTGGGGTTTTTGGTAGACTCTAAGCAGCTGAAACCACAGCTGGCAAAGGTTGAGGCCATCCAAAAAATGACTACACCAAAATTAAATGCTACATATAGATACTTTTTGGGAATGGTCAGCTACTACTGGCGCTTCATCCCTAGCTTCAGATGTTTTGGGGGGCTGCTATTTGAGTTGTTAAAAAAGGATGTCATGTTTGAAATGACAGAATGCCGTCAATGCTCCTTTGACACACTTCAGATGGCGCTGATCAGTGCGCTGATGCTACGCTATTCAAATTCTGATAAAGAGTTCATTATCCATACAGATGCATCCCTTTCCGCTGTTGGGGTGGTCCTCTCCCAAAAAGATGATGAGTGGGAAGAGCATACTGTTGCATACTGCAGATAAAGCCTGAACTACCATGAGTGTAATTATAACATGACCAAGTGGGAGTGCTTAGCGGTAATCTATGCATATAAGCAATTTAGGTATGTTTTCATAGTGTAAAGTTCAAAGTCATAATGGATCACAAATTGCTACGCTGGTTACAGAACCTAAAGGATCCTGAAAAGCGTCTCGCCCAATGGGCCCTCAAACTGCAGGTGTATGACTTTGAGATCCTCCACTGACTGGGAGCAAAACATCAGATTGGTGACTGCTTATCTATATTACCAACCATTGTCATAGCTGCAGATCTCAGCAATGTGATGTACAATAAGATTCTCAGTGGAACTACGACAACAAACTGCCCCAAGCTATAAACGCATTAAACAAGATGCAAGAGAATACCTTCCAATGGAATTGGGAATTGTACAAGTGGATTTTGCGATTCTACGGTGAACTTCCTGCAGCCCTCAGCATAGCCTAGCATCATCTGGAGCGCTCACAAGACAGTCAGAAATGTGGCATGCACAAGGCGTTGGAATTGTTGCTCCCCAGTATTACTGAGAAAGCATGAACTTCGAAGTGCTTGAAACCATTTTTGTTGCCACCAGTGCCAAGTGGAAAAGCCGTTCCACCAGAAGACTTCATACTGGTTAGTGAAAACACATTTTGCTTGCCGTACAGTTTCATTTAATATCTTTGTCCATCTTCCAACGGGAGCTAACTGGTCCAAGTACATTCTGGTAGTGATCAACCACTTGACCAGGTGGGTTGAAGCGTGGGTGATAAGGGATTTGGGGCAGTCACAGTGACCAAGTTCATAATGGAATGTATTATCCAGCGACATGGTTGCCCTCAGTTCATTCTTACCAATAATGGAACCAACTTCACCTTGTACATCCTTCTAAAGTTGAACGAGCTAATGGGCATCTGCGGGTCTGATGACTCCATACTACCCTGAGTCTAATGTGATAGTTGAGCGGTCCATTGTACATTGGTGAACATACTTCAGAATCTGGTAACAGATAGACCCTCAGATTGGAGTTCCCTCCTGTCTACCGCCGTCTTCACTTATAAATAGTAGCTATAATTTCGCCATGGGGAAGAGCACCTTCCAATTATTATATGGACGACACCCTGCTCTTCCTGAATTTATCTATGTGTGTGTAGAAGATAATTGTGGAATGGTCCCCACCATTACATGATTAATTTAGCTGAAAAGTTGATTGTTATATTTTTTGCATATATTCCCGGCTGGCTAGATTACCAGGAATCGCTAGGGAATAATTCCCTAATGCGAGGTGAAATGAAAATTGGTTGATCCTGATTTTGGAGTAACTATGTTTGGGGAATTTTAGGATATTTTCCCAGTCAGATCCATTGGGGAATGATCTGGATGAATGTTTAAGATCTCTTTGGGCAGAGTTGCCAATGAAATAGGGGCTTCTGATAGTGATTAACTATCATGTGTACTGATTGAGAACGGTTAGGTTTCATCACTGAATGATTAGGAATGTAAGTAGTAAGTTGCGAGGCGAGTGATGCTGCCTGCAACCAACAAATCAATAAGTTGGTTCATGACCTACTCTAATGGGTAACAAGTCCCATTACCTAAGCATGTCACATTCCAAATATGGTTGGTTTTCTTGGATTGAGAGGAAAATGTTAGGGACACATTTTTTGACTCTTTCAATTTTAGGTCTCAAGGATGTCCAATGATGGAATCCTAGACAGGATGGGGAAGACCATTGCTGCTAAGATGAGGATGGGTAATTCAATGGCAACGGCTTCCAATTCATTGAGGAGGTGCTAACTGAGAGTTGGGCTCTAAAAACCCCACTATAAAAACCCTATAGAATACTAATAAAGTATCATCATCAATATTTATCAGGTACCAGATCAATTATCAAAGTATTATCTTAGTATACTTTAGCAGAATCCATTACAACTTCTATTTTTTTATCAAGGAAATTATCGCTGTGCGCCCTAATTAGGAAGACTCTTTAGGGTAAAAAGTAAGGATCTGAGCATGGATACAGAGAAGAAGCTAAATTGAATTGAGGATTGCTGCCAAATGTGTGTCACAGAGAAACCGTGTTGGGATTTTTGCCCATATTCCCAGCTAGCTAGATTACCAGGAATCGCAAGGGGATAGTTCTCTAATGCGAGGAGAATTAGATCTTGGGTGAGCCTGACTTCAGATTAACTATGTTCAGGGGATTTTTAGGTTATTCTCCTGGTCATATCAATCAGGGATCGATCCAGATAAATGTTTAAGATCCCATTGGGCAGAGTTGCTGATGAAAAATAGGGGCATCTGATAGTTAATTAAATATCAGGTGTACCAATTGGGCTCAGTTGGGTTTCATCATCAACTGATTGGGAATGCAAGGAGTAAGTTTTTGAGGCAAGTGATGCTGCCTGCAACTAATAAATATATCAGCTAGTTTGTGACCTGCCTTAATGGGTAACAAGTTTTATTACCTAAGCAGGTCGCTTGCCAAGTATGGTTGGTTTGCTTGGATTGAAAGGAAAATGTTAGAAAAATATTTTCTGATTCTTTCCATTTTAGGTCTTGAGGATGTCCAGTGATGGGATCCTAGCCAGGAAGGGGAAGACCATCTCTGCTTAAACTAGGATGGGTGATTCAATGGCAATGGCTGCCATTTCATCAAAGGAGTCAATTGAGGGTTGGCCAACAAATCCCCCGCTATAAATTCCCTATAATTCACTTATAATAAAAAACACAACAGAGTATACAGTAGATATACTAGCTTATTAAACTTTATCAGCTTTCATTTGCTCTATTCTTTCTCAGGGATATTATTGCTGTGCAATAATTGGGAACTCTTTAAGGAAAAGAGTAAGGAACTGAACAGAGATCCAGAGAAGAAGTGGAATCAAATTGTGGATTGCTGCCGACTGTGTGTCAAACCAGAGAGGCCATAAATGGGAATTTAAGAGAAGATCGGGGTAAATGGTATGAGGGAACAAATCCCTATTTTGAGAAATCAGAAGTATTTTGAGCGGAAATACTGGCCAAGCGTTGGGCCGAGATCTAGGACTTCCATTAAAATACAAATAATAGTCATCATATTTTTATCAACTGATTATATAAACTATCATACAACGTGGATGAATTGCACAAAATGGGAACATGTGAAAGTAATATGATTATAGGGGTTATTGGCTGAAAGTAATCAAATCCTATAAATTTTTACAAAGTGGTGCTCACTGCTGGGGTGTAGTTGAGTAGTAGAACTTAGAAGGATGTTGATTGTTGACAAGTTAAGAAAACTATGGATGGAGTACCCAACTTTAATCAAAATGCCCTAAACTTAAAGGATCATCAAGAATTTTCAGCCTTGGAAGAAAGAGTCGCCAAGATGGAGGAATGGATCAATAATGTTACAAGTTTTAGAAATGAGTTACTTGGAAAAGTAATATCATTAAAGAAGAAAGAAGGGGACTTAATTTGAGAAGTCTTATTCTGAAAACAGAGCATGAAGTGGATCATGTTCATATAAGAAATTTCAATGCTGATATTGAGCGACTTATCATACAAGTCAAGGGGCTAAAAACTCACAAATGCGATCATAAGCCATATGTGGTAACTGATGCCAAAGAAAGAACTCCTTATACAATGATTGGGAAATTGAATACTCCAAGAAACATGCCGCACACCTTTAGTGGAAATTTGGAGATGACGCCCAAAATCACTCCCTAATTAAGCCAAGTAGCCAAACCTAGAGAGGCAGCTAGAGAAACCTCAGAGGAATACAAGGCAATGCTAAAAGTGCCACTTTCCATTGGGATAACGCCCCGGCGTTTTTCTGAATGTATGATATGACTATGCATAGATACAGTGATTGTCAAAAGGAATTGATGGTGATGAATTACCTAGACACTGACTGTCAAAGCTTAGTGTTGCCCCTCCTAGAGGGGGACAGCTGGTTGAATGCGGAGGCACAGGTGGCCATTATGAAGGAATTTGGAAGCCCGACGTGCATGTCAAAATGCAAACAAAAGTTTATGGGCATCCAGTTCCATAAAGACAAATCTTTAGCAAGCTTTGCAGATTGTTTCTACCAGAAATTGCAAATCCTGGTTGGAAAGAAGGTACTGGATGACTTCATGCCAGAATTGCATTACAAGTGACCCTCCAGCCCTATCACAAACAGAACCAAATATTGTCTCCCTTGTTCATTTGGAAATTACTACATCTCATGTGGTAAATAATTTAGAAATCTTGGGAACAACCTTTAATGCCCCAAATAGATGTTTCAAATCCAACCAAGTATGAAATTCAAATCCCACAAAGGGGAACAAGGGTGCCAAAGAAATGAACAACCAAACCATGCCAGGGAATAAGCCTGAAAAGTTCAGATGGATTAATAAGAAAGAGAGAGTATGTTACCAGTGCGGAGGAAAGGGACATTTCACTGTAAATTGCAAGAAGATGAAGGATCAAATCAACGTGGTCCATTTGAAAGCATCTGCTGTCACAAAGGATTTAGGAAAAGGGCCTGTGGCCTAGAAGGGGAACAGTCTAGAGCTGTGGATAAGCCTGTTCCTCCTGATATTATGCATGAGGAAATTGACATTGGTGATCTGTTTGTGGATGAAGACGTACAGGATCAACTGTATTAAGTGGTCAATTTGGGCGTGAACGCAGTAACAAGATCAGGGGTGAAGGGAATCAACCCTGAGATAATTAAGGACGCTGCCCGGCCATACACCTGACAACAAGCAGACAAAAATGAGACACAGATAATTACAATGAATTGACCAAAGTTCCATTAGATGAGGCAAACCTGTCAATCCACTTCAGCATGATCAAGGAATCATTCCCTGTGCTTACTTGCGCAAAATAATTCACACCCTTGATTTGGCTAATAATGCCACTATACACTCAGTAAACACTATCTTACAATACTCTGAGTATATGTTTATAGATATATACGTGAATCTAGTATGGGTGAGGGCGATTGTTAACAGCGGAGCGCCCATTAACATTATCTTAACCAAGATGTTGAAGAGGATGAAGATCTCGCCTGATTTGGACTACAAGAAGGAGTATGGGACAGCTGAGCCAAATACCACCATCTCATGTGGAGCGTATAGCGTGTTGCCACTTCAATTTTGATCCTTGGTGATATCTGCGCCAGCAATATTTTTGGACAACCAAAACTATGACATTATGAACGGGACAGAATTTCTATGGAATTACGGAGTTAAATGTAACTTTGAGGATAATACGTTGACCATATTGGGTCAGACGTTGCCATTTGGTCTATCAGAATAATGGGGAAGCTCCACTGAGTACGAGAAATAACTTCATAAACTTGATATACAATGACAGCATTGTCCCAATTTGATACCAATTACTTGGCTGGAAGTGACAAGAAATGCCGGCAGAAAACATAGAAAATTGGGAAATTCCACTGAGAATAAAGAATGAGAAAACCATACCGCCGGGATCACAGATGGTAGTTGACACAGGGTTGACATTAGAGATACTGGAGCTGTTGTATGGGGAGGTAGGAAGCCCCTGGAAGAAATCCAGAGAAGAGCCTTGGGTGGCTCCTGGAATAATAATGCAGGGCCATAGAGGAATTCGAGTTATCCTAGAGAATTTAAGTGAAACTACAATGAAGATCAAGAAGAATCAAATCATCACGTTTGTTCATCTAATCCCAATGGCCGGACTGAGGAAATTCCATAATATTTAGAAATTCAATGAGATGGGATTTATCAGCTGGGGTAACCTTGAGTATCAACCTATTGGTCAAATAAGAGCAACTTGCTGATCTGTTGGAGGGCCAGCAAGAGGAGGTGCTCAAATTGTTCAAAAAGTAATGGGAAGTAATCACCCAGGACAACCATGATTTTTAATGTGCAAGAGATGTGATACACAAGATTGATACTGGGGAAAAATTAATGATCAAGATGAGACTGATCTGACAGTTGAAGGTGGCTGAAGTGGTAGTGGAGGAAGAAATCAGCAAACTAGTGAAGCATGGGCTTCTAGTTCCATTGTCAGGTCCCTGGGAAATTCCAATTCTTATTGTGAAAGAAAAAGGATGGCTCTAATCGTGTAAAGATCAGCTACCAGAAGCTGAATAATATTACAAAGAAGGATTCATACCCCTACCAATAATTGATGATGCACTAGATCAATTGGGAGAAGTGAAGTATTTTTCTGCAATGGATCCAATATCAGGATATTGGCAAATCGATTTTCCAAGAGAAGACCAAGAAAAATGTGCTATTATCACTGCGCAGGAGCTATACCAACTGATGTGGATGCCCTAGGGTCTGTGCAATGCGCCGGCAATATTCCAAAGGGCCATGGAAGCTATAGTAAATTACTTGAAGATGTCATGCATTCTGGTGTACTTAGACGATATCAATGTGTTTGGTAGGACATTTACTGACCATTTGCACTACTTGGAGGAAGTGTCAACAGACTATATGCGGACAACCTGAAGATTAGGCCAAGGAAGTGTCACTTCTTCAAGAAAGAGTTAAAATACTTGGGATTCATGATCAACTCTAGTGTTCTGAAGCCGCAAGCCCATAAGGTCGAAGCCATAGAACAAATGGCTGTGCCAAAGAGTGTACAAGATATCCAAGTGTTCCTTGGAATGGTCGGATACTATAGAAGATTTATTCAGGACTTTGCTAGTTTTTTTTTTTTTAGTACTAGATGGTCCCCAGGACTTTGCTAGTTTTGATGAGCCCTTGTTCATCTGTTTAAGAAAACAAAGAAATAATCCATTTGGAATGAAGAAGCACAGATATTCTTTAATGAGTTAAATCAGTACTTGATAGATTCTTAAATTTTAAAATATTCGAATTTTGATCAAGAATTCATTATACAAAATGATGCTTTGTTAATGGAGATCAACGCCATGTTGTGCCAAGTAAATGAGCTTAGTGATGAACATCCAGTGGCATATGTGAGCCGTACACTCTCAGCCACTGAGAGAAACTACATTGTAACTGATCTTAAATGCCTTGTGGTCATTTATGCCTGTAAAAGGTTTCAGGTGTACATCCACGGAATGCACTTCAAAGTGGTGACAGACCACTCCTTTTGAGTTGGATCCACAATTTGAGAGAACCAGAAGTACAACTGGCCTAATGGGCACTGAAGTTACAGGCTTACAATTATGAGATTGTTCACTGAGCGGGGGCTTCTCATCAGAATGCAGATGGATTATCGTAGTTAAAAATGGCCCAGATGGTATACCAGCAGGCAGATGTGTTATTCCAGAGAATGGTTGATGGAGAAATCAGGAACGAGCCCCAAGAAATCCAAGGTGCTCTTCAAAAAGTGATGGAAAACACTGAGACCATAGATGGACAAGTGTTTAAGATAATTAACAGGAAGCAATTACTATTCTCAAAGCCGTTGGAAAGAGCAGCTATCATTCAAGCTGTTCATAAGGTTTTTGGGCATGGAGGCCCGAGAAAAATGATTGACCATATTTTCCAGTACTACTGGGAGTCAATCAGCTATGACGTCGCCAACTATCTAGCTTGTTGTGTGGAGTGCCAGCTGCACAAGCCACATAAGAATACAACTGGATTTTTACTGGTCCGCCCTGGATTTGCCTGGCATACAGCGTCCATTGATGTGATGAGACCGCTGATGATGAGCACAGGGGGAGTCAAGTACATAGTAGTTTCAATCGATCATCTGATGAGATGGGTTGAGATGAAGGCCTAGGCTAAAGTGGATGCTACCAGCACTGCAAAGTTAATCCTGAATCTTTAGTATACTGACATGGATTCCCGCAGGTCCTGCTTAGCAACGATGGGACAAACTTCACATCTCATGTAATCATGCAGTTAAATGAGATAATGGGGATCCAAGGAGTTGTGTCTGTACCCTACCAGCTGGAGACAAATGGACTGGTAGAACGAGTTAATGGGTTGCTGGCCTAGACGCTGAGGAAGCTGGTCGCAGGAAGAACTTCTGCGTGGGGAACATACCTGAGTTTGGTGACATTTGCCTTTGATATCAATCATCATACAGTGATGAGAAAAATGCCATTTGAGTTGCTATAAGGGAGGAAGGCCGCGTTGCTGCCAATTTTATCTTTGGTATGGAACCAACGTTGGGGAAGATTGCCAAGCAGTACCTGAACCAATTGACAAATATCTTAATTAAAATGCAATTGCAAGCATTTGATACTACATTGAAGAAAAGGATATGAGCGAAAATGACAGATGATAAGAACTGACCAGCCATATCAGAATATCAAAATAGGCGAAAGATTTGTCTACTGCAATATGCATGTTTTTGGGAGAAGAAAAAACTGGATGCATTGTGGTCAGGTCCGTTTGAGATTATCACCAAGATGGTGACAAACGACTAAGCCATCAAGAACCTCTTGGATAGAAGGGTAGTAAATTGATTCCATGCTAAGTATTTGAAGTAATGAATCGATGAAAAAATAACAAAAAAGAGTTCTTGAAGGGACGCTGAACCATTAAGTTGGTTATGTCCTAATGATTAGGTCAAGTCCAAAAAAAGGACCTCTGAACCATAGAAAACTCATAGATCTAATAATACCTAGGATTCAGTTTAGGGGAATAAAATAAAAAAAATGGACCTCTAAACTGAAACAAGGTCAAGTTCTATAAAAAAAATAAAAGATTGATAAAGATATTGGGAAAAAAGATTATAAAGCCCCATAGAAAAAACCAATATATTTTTAGTTTTTTTATTCTTTATTGATTATCCTAGATTTAGGGATGATTCTGCCTATGTCGCCTCTTGGGGAGGGAGGATAGATTGCAGTAGGAGTAAAGAAACCATCAAAATTTATGTGATATCAATGCTAGCAAGGGTTAAACCTACATGAAACCAAGTTTGTTAAGCGGATGCAGATCCCCGTGAGAAAGTGAATAGGGAAGGAAAAGTTGAGATGTCAGAAGAAGCTAAACACAAAATTTTGGAGCAGGGATGGAAGCAAAAATACAGAAAGAGGCAGTCAGCGAATAACCCCAATTAATCCTGATATGGTACCGGAGCCAGAAGATTAGTATTGAGTGCTTACTGATGGGCTTTGTCAATAACACTGGACATATGGGCTGGCAACAAACAAGGGATGCTTGACGGGGGTTGCCAAATCATGCCCCCTATTAAAGCCATCAGCGGAAGATACCAATGGGATGCACCAGAAATGAGATAGTCATGCAAGGAGCAAATGGCATCCTGCAAGCTATGACTATGAGCTTCTCAGAAGCTGAAGCAGAAGGAGTGATGGAATCCAGGAGAGGCTGGAAGCTTCATGGCCCAACTTTGAAGAACTTGGCTGGCAAAGCGAAGAGCATAAGCAGTGATATCCAAATATAGGATGTTCTCAAGATCAGAAAAATTTAGCAATGTGGATAAAATTTGGTGACTTGGGCCCTTAATTCTGCGTAAGGGAGCTCAAAATGAATGATGTTGCCAATGGTGAGTTCGGTGGCCAAGACAGCTGGCTTATAATATTGACTGAGTCAGAAGAGGAACTCAGGAAGCAAGTTCAACATGGTGAGGAAGGAATGATCAAGAGTGAAGGGCATTATTTCAGGAGCATCAACGATGATGCTAGGTGTATCTACAAAAGGAGCTGAATCCAGGAGAGTTTCAAAATCCAGCTCTGGAATTGACAGCAGAGGAAGAATTGGCCATGAGTCATTCGAGACAATCACTAGCCTGGTTTCAGAAGGGTTGGTTACCAATTCCAGTAGTTACATTGAAGGACTAGCCACTGGTTCCTGACTAGGCGTATGAGTCCTGGAAGGACCATAGAAGAGGTTCCGTCACACATCCCAATTCATCTGCTGGAAGATCCGAAAATCTTGATCAAACAAACTGTTGAGTAGCTGTTTGTATCGCAACTTGGAATTTGACATATGATCTGGATGAAAGGGGGATGTCAGACTTATAAAATAGTTGACATTATGCACTCTACAATCAATTAAGCTCGATTTTCAGAGAATTTAATCTCAAAATTAATGGGATAAACTTTTTAGAGAAAATTCTAAGAATGATATGAGCAATGAGGTTATGAGAAGAAAAATAACATGGGCAAACATAAACGAGCATTATTAATTGGGCTGCAAAACAAACATTGACAGCATGAGTCTCCTGTCAAGGATAAAGAGAAAATCAGGAAATCAAGGATGCCGGATTAATAATTGTGAATATGACTTTGGGTCATATGCCCTGACGGGGAGAAAACTGGATCCCAGGATTATATTGTCACAAGTAAATCGATCATCCTGGCACAACAGTAGATCTTGGGGACTGCGCTCTGAGTAGGCGGTAGCAAGGATGAAGAGGAAGAGAGCCGCATGCCAAAGGTCATCCCAAGCAGCATTAAATACTGATGATCATACTCTGCTTGAACAAATGAAGTATTCAACCGAGTGTCTGAAGCAGTGTTCTCCTGCCCCAATCCTTTTTCTCACTAGAAATCTAGGCAAGAGGGGGATGTGTTGGGATTTTTTTCCCATATTCCCAGCTAGCTAGATTACCAGGAATCACTAGGTGATAATTCCCTAATGTGAGGTTAATTGGAAATCTTTTGACCCTGATTTTAGGGTAAATATGTTTGGAGGATTTTAGGTTATTCACCTGGTTGTATCAATCATGGATCAATCCAGACAAATGCTTAAGATCTTGTCGGGCAGAGTTGCTGACGAGATAGGGGCATTTGATAGTTGATTAACTATCAGGTGTACCAATTTGGATTGGTCTGTTTTCATCATTAACTGATTGGGAATGTAAGGAGTAAGTTGCGAGGCGAGTGATGCTATCTGCAACTAGCAAATCGATTAGCTGGCTCATGACCTACCTTAGTGGGTAACAAGTTCCATTACCTAAGCAGGTCGCTTGCCAAGTATGATTGGTTTGCTTGGATTGAGAGGAAAATGTTAGAAACATATTTTCTAATTCTTTCCATTTTAGGTCTTGAGGATGTCCAATGATGGAATACTAACCAGGATGGGGAATACCATCACTGCTGAGATGAGAAAATGTTACCAAATGGTAACAGCTGCCGTTTCATCAAAGGAGTCAACCAAGGGTTGAGTGTCAAATCCCCCACTATAAATTCCCTAGAATTCAATTATAATAAGAAACACAACAGAGTATAGAGTAGATATACTAGCTTAGTAAACTTTATCAACTTTCATTTGATATATTCTTTCTCAGAGATATTATTGCTGTGTGCAATAGTTGGAAGACTCTTTAAAGGAAATTATTAAGGATCTGAGAGGAGATCTAGAGAAGAAGCATAATCAAATCAGGGATTGTTGGTGACTGTGTATCAAACCAGTGAAGATGTAAACTATAATTAAAGAGAAGAGCAGGTTAAGCAGTACAAGGGAATAACTCCCTATTATGAAACATCACAAGTTTTTGAGCGGAAATACTGGCTGAGCGTTGGGCTGAGATCTATGATTTCTATTCAACTATGGATAATATCATCATACTATTATCAACCAATTAAATCAACTATCATACAATGGGGACGAATTACACATAAATCTGAACCTGTGCAAGTAATAAGCTTATAGGGTGTTAATTATTGGCGTCTGGTATTGATTCTGCCGAGTTGGATTTGCACAGGGTACTAGCCACTGAGCAACCAAATCGGATGATTTAAGGATCATCAATTTCTTAATAAAACTCAATAAAATATATATGGGGCTATCACCCCTTATTTCTACCTTTATTTTAATAACTTGCAGACTTTTCTGCGCTCCTCTTTCCTCATAAAAGACTACTCCCTTTAATCTTCTATGAAACTCTTTATACCTTGGTTCCCCAGCCGGATGCAGACTCAGCTTGGTAATCTTCTATTCCTCTTCCTTTTCCAAATTGCTCTTATTCAGATCGAATCTCAGCATAAATCCTCTCAATTTGCCAAATGTCGTCATCTTGATTAATTATAAGTTGTGTATCCCTTTTTCATAAACCTTGAGACACATCTTAATCCCTCTCCAATCTACCAATATGGGTAGTGTATTGTCCAGTCATATCAACTTCCCAACATTACCCCTTTTGACTGGATGATAGGCTCTTATTGTTTGTATGCTCGAAGGAACTTTGCGTGGACTCACTTGATAATCTGACCCTCAGCAGGTTCCTTAATTGTGTAAACATCCATGCCAGTCTTCTTAATCTCAAATGGGCCAGTCCAAATGTCGGAGAGCTTATTTTTCCGTCCAAATCTATGCTGGTTGTGGAAGAAAACATAGTTTCCCACAGCGAACAACGGAAGTCTGCTCCGGCACTTCTAGTTGGCCGCTTAGTCACAAACCTTCTTGGCCAAACTTGTGGAGTAGGCTTCCATTTGCAACTTGATCAGTGTATTTGTGAGTGTCTTCAGATATCGCTGAGGATTCAAACCACCGGTGTCCTCTACACATGAATATAGAAAGGCAGGCAGAGCCAGATGTCAACCATACAGCAGTTAAAACAGACTCTTACCAGTGGCTTAATATTTCTGATATTATAAGCGAACACAGCAGTAGTTAGAAGGGCACTCCATTCTGAGGGCTGATCAGTTACCAATTTGTGGAGTATGTTCATTAGGGTTTTGTTGATTCGCTCCACCATCCCTTTTGGTTCTTTATGATAGAGGGTGGTCAAAACCCCACGAATCACCATCGGCTCATTTAACTTTGACAGGATATGCAAAGTAAAGTTGGTAAAGTTGTCCATCATAATGAACTGTGGGTAGCCATGCCGCTGTATAACACACTCCATTATAAACTTGGCAGTGGTGACCAAGCCCAAGTCGCTTTTAGCCCTGGCTTCCACCTATCAGTTCAAATGATCAATGGAAACAATTATATACTTGGATCAATTGGCACTAGTTGGCAGAGGTCCCACTAAATCAATGGAAACGGTGTGCCATGTGAACCAGGGTTTCACTAGTTGGCAGGTGGTTTTCTTGCGGAAAGGCTTTTCCACTTGACACTGATGGCAACAGCTAATGTTTCTAATACATCATAATGCATGCTTTCCTAGAAGTATCAGGGTTGCAAAAACTCTAGCATTTTCTGCAATCCTCCATGTCCTACAGCCTGATGAGCATCCATAATTATCAAGGGTCTAGCCGAAGGCTTAGGAAAATTCAGCGTCAAGTCTCTAATCTGCTTGTATAATTTATCCCCTCATATGAATGTATTCTCCCTGAGTCCATCTAACACCTTGATTACCTGCAGCGGCTCATCCTGGTATTTGTTCGCCACCATCTTTTTGTACATTATATCAGCTAGAACTGCTGTGATAGCGACCATGAGCAATTGAGAAAGACAATCCACGTTTTGATGTTTTGCTCCAGGTCAATGTAAAATTTCAAAATCATATGCTTGCAGCTTCAGATATCAACATGCGAGCCATCCTTCCCGTTCACAAAGAACTGTAGCCAGCACAAGGAAGCGTGATCTGTCACTACTTTAAATTTTACCCCATGCGAATATACCCAAAACTGTTTGTAAGTGTAGATCACTGATAGACACTCCCACTCAGTTATGGTGTAGTTTCATTCATGACAGTTCAAGATTTGACTACAGAATGCAACATGATGTTCCACGCCATCATCATCCTTCTGGGATAATACTGCCCTAATATAGCGAGGGATGCATCCATTTGTACTATGAACTGTTTGTTGAAGTTGGGGTATTGCAAAATGAGTGCGCTTGCTAACATGGTATGCAATACATTGAAAGCATTCTGGCATCATTTTGTCCAATTGAAAGAAGCATTTTTCTTTAATAACTCGAAAAGTGGGGCCCCAATGCAGCTGAAATTGGGAATGAACCATCAGTAATAACCAAACATCCCCAGAAACACCTGAATGCCCCGTTTATTCCCTGGCTGAGTCATCTTGCCTATCGTTTCCACTTTAGCCAGCTGTGGTTTGAGCCCATTTGAATCCACAACAAACCCAAGGTATTACAATTGCTCTTTAAAAAGATGGTACTTTTGGGGCTTAATTTTGATATTAGTGGAAGTGAGGCGCTGAAACAATTGTTCCAAGTGGTCCAGGTGCTCTGTAAATGTCCGCAAAAACACATTGATGTCGTCAAGGTAAACTAGGATGCAGGACAGCTTTAAATCACTTAAAATTGTAACCATGGCACACTGGAACGTAGCTGGGGTGTTACACAACCCTTGCGGCATGTGAGTCAGCTGGAACAACCCTCCTGAGGTGATGATCACACATTTCTCCCATTCTGTTAATGGCAATTTGATCTCCCAATACCCTAAGATCAGATCCATGGCGGAAAAATAGTTCGCCCCACCCAATCAGTCTAATGCATCATCAATCCATGGAAGAGGGTAGGAATCTTTCTTCATTACGTTATTGAGTTTACAATAGTCAATATAACCCAATTTTAGCCATCCTTTTTCTTTACGATGAGCACAGGTGATTCCCATGGAATGTTTGACAGCTCTAACATTCCTTGCTTGATAAGTTTATCCACTTTTTCAGAGACAACCTCTTCCGCTGCTTTTATACATCTAATAGGACGCGAACAAATGGGAGGGTGATCCCCTGTATCTATATGATGTACCACCCCTTGAGTGCACCCCAAGTCATGATTTTTATTTGCAAAGATATCCCGATACTTTTCAAATAATGCTATAGCCTTATCTTGCTGACCCACTGATAATCCCATGGGCACTTCCCGCGGAACCACAGTCAGTATGCCAAATGAGGAGTGAGCCAGTAGTCCAAGATCCTCCCATAAGCTGAAATCATGAATACAACAAACTTCCTCTATAGGGATGAAGTGTAGGTAAGCCACCACTTGGTGCCACCGGATCATTATTGCCTTCTTCTGTAGGTTTTCTAACAGCACTTTCACCTCCCCATTCCCTGGTAGCAGTAACCCTGGAGCCACATGTGGTTCGAGCTGCAAGTGATGGTGAGGCGCCATAATTTCTCCATAAAGCCCCTTAGGGACATCAATTTCAAGCCCAGTCCCTATTATGCTCTGGTGTTCAGATGGCAGGCTTAAAGCATGCGTTGCTCAAAGTGGGATTCCTTTGTACTCATATATCTGGTTGGGGAGGATCCTAGTCCAATGACTCAGTTGCTGATAGCAAACAGGAATCACTCCATCACTGTATGCTAGATTGACCTGACTGGAGTGGACTGGATCCTTTGGGATTCCACCAGAGGAAAAATATACTGAAATCTGTTGGCTGAACATGGTAAGGGTTTCTTCCGCCATATTTACCAAAACGCTGAATTTCCACTTGAAAGCCGCGCCATTTTAACATATCATAGTTGTTATTTGGCAAAACTACCACTGGAGCGGACACCTGGACTGACCCAAATCGTAAAGGGAACGCGCTATATGCTCCTTATGACACAGTGCTGTGCGTTCCCGCAGTCCCATATACTACTCAATGGTCCACATTCAGTTTCAACATAAGTTTAGCCACCAACCTGGTGGAGACTATGTTCACAGGTGCTCCCATGTCTATAATAGCGCAGATTTTTGTGTTTTGAACGAATATGTCGCAATAAGTACATTCCAAGTAAGAAAAATCATCAGTGTTTATTACTTGTACGTTCAAGGGCTTTGTGTTACTCAAAAGGAAGAAACGCTCTTGCTGACCTAAGGATACTCACTAGTGATTTTCTCCACCAGAATAGCTACATTAACCCCTACTAAAGGAGTGATGTTTGGCGAAGGATTCGCTTTGATGGTGCCAGTCTGTTCCAGGATCTGCCACGCATATGGCTTCTGCACATCTTGGCGGAACTCAGCCCAATTGGGTGAACTTTCACTCTCAGAAGCAGAAGCAGAAGTATCCAACAAAAGCTGCTGGTATAACAAATCATCCATTTAAGGTTCAATTTCTACTCAGAAAGTCCTTTGGAAATTGTTAAAGACAAGTGAATTGGGCTTATAAGAGATAGAGCGTCCCATTTTTATTCCGTTTGAGCTTTTCCCTGCTCGATTATCTTAGCTGGCATTGCATACACTTGTGGTTTGCTAGGGCAATTGGCTGCATAATGCCCTCTTTGTCCGCACTGGAAGCAAGTGTTCATAAAAGGTGCATATATATGTTTGGGCTGGAAGGACCAGGTCAAAAATTGCCAGTAAGGTTACAAGATTGCGGCAAATTGGTGAAGCATACATATGCTGGAAAGGGTCTACTGACTCATATGAGGGACAAATATGTTCCAGCGGCTGATAACCCAGTCGCTGCGGCCTATATTCAGAAAGGGATGGAGCGGGGGAAACAGAGATAATTTGGGCTATGTTGGGGGCGCTGTTCATGGTGGAGAGTTGATGTAAGGCGTTCACAATTTGAATAAGTCTGATATCCCCATCCAACACATGAGACATAGCGTTATATAGTTCCTGATATGGTTTGACAGTCTGCCATCATCGCTATACCTACATCCTCAGTGGTCAAGATATTAGCCCCAAGTAGAACGTCTGCTTCCACCAAAAACTGCTCAGCAAATTCTGACAGGGTCTCATTTTGGTAAAACTGTATAGTCATAAAATTGGCTTTCCGTTGAGATATCTTGGTAGCACCCCCAAACAGCCAGATAATGATTGCTTTTACTTTTTCATAGGATACCGAGCTATTTGGAATTTAGCAGGTAACTTGATCAGCGCTTTCCACATATAAAGCAGACAGCAACAGTTTTGCCTTTCGTTGATAAGTAGCCCCTTCCACAGAAAATTCAAAACGCTTAAAGTAACTGTGTAGATTCCTGTCATGACTGAAAGGAGGTAATTTTTTGATACGAGCAAATTTTCTTTGCTCTAGGTTCCTGCTGCAAGGGGCAGGCAAATTGTTTTTGGAGCAACTTTGGGAACTATTATTTTGTGCATTATCATAAAGCCAGCCGGATGAGCTTGAACCTGTCAAAAAGGAATCAGAGAAGTAGTGTCGCATGGGGGGTCTATTGTACCACCCAATGGATATTAATTTTCTGATCCATAACATTCCTCCCCCGAGTCACCACTAACTGCCTCATCCCCCCTGGCTCCAGGTACGCCCCATGAACTGTGTATTGATCAACTGCTCCGCTTTAACTGAATAACAATTATACTGTCTATCCTGAAATTCCTGTTGCAGTATTTTATACTGATGTTGCAATTCCTGGCAGAATTCCCTTTCTTTGTTCAGTTTTTGTTCCACAGATTGTAATCATGAAAGAACTTCCTCAATTATATTCTACAGGTGGGTTTGCTGTCAATTTTCATTTTCTGCTTGCTAGTTGGCATTGTTTATTTGGTTAACAAGGGAGGATCATCCCATACCGCTTCATCATTGGCCCATCAAAGGGTATCAAGGCGCCCTTTCATGTCCGCATACTCTCTTATCTCACCAATCAGAAGAGGAAAGGCTCGTTGGCACTCAGCCTGACTAACGACTTCCAGTTATGTAACTCGATAAATAAGCTGGAGATACTCAGGAGATGTTGACCAAAGGATAAGCGCGTTATCTGTTGTTTGCTGGGTATTCCATTTTATATGGAGTTGGTTTACTTCTTTTGATAGAGAGCTGACTTGGGCTGCCACTTGCTGTTCCATCAGGGTCATTCTTTCCTTGAGCTGGGCAATCACAGCTTCAAGAGCTTTCACCCATCCAGCTAGCTCCATCATACAGCACTCAGTATTATTCCTAAGGTTGTTACATCCTGAATCCGCTCCACTGATAGGCCATGCTGATCCAGCAGTTCCCTTATTACTCAAAGTAATTCTGAATTTAACTGTGGTACCAGAATGTCCAATAGATGGTGGACGTCCCCAACACAATGATCCATCTGTGCCAGAACCCCTTGTATTTCTGAAGACAAATGATCGAGGTGGTCAAGCAGGAGTCGAGTAATGTGCTGCTGTGCTTGTGTGAACTGTATACATCTCTGATTTCAATATTATGATGATCCAGAACATTGAGTTTTGGCGAATCAAAGGTTGCACATAAGCAACAAGATATTTCTCAAATCTGTGGGTACTGAGGCGGCAGGCTAACCCCATAGTAGTTGTTTCCAAATAAGACATGTACAGCGCGTATCAATTTTCTTGATCGCGTTGGTTATAGAACAGACTCAGGGCATTTTCCCCAGTCTCATCCTCATATGGCGATATCCATGCAACAGCCATTCCATAATATTTCTCAGTTGTTGGGGAGTCACATTTATGGAGCGTCCTTGTTGGTTGGTCATCATCTCGGGGCAATTCTCAAATTGAAAATTAATCCTAACTTCATCATCCCCTGGTTTGGTAACAGTAAATAATGTTGGTTTGGGGTTAGTTGCCTCCTGGGCTTCTTCAGCATACCACGCCTGGAATCTAATCAGGGTATGTCAAAACAAATGAGGACTCATCATTGTTTTTTACCAAACTATAGTTGCTAAGTGGCCCCCTGTAGTGAGCACCACTGTTAATTCTCGGCGTCTGGGCTTGATTCCACCTAGTTGGATTTGCACAGGGTATTAGCCACTGAGCAATTAAATCAGATGATTTGAGGATCACCAATTTTTAATAAAACTTGATAAAATATATATGGAACTATCGCCCCTTATTTCTACCTTTATTTTAATATAACTTGCAGACTTTTCTGTGCTCCTCTTTCCCTCATAAAAGACTACTCCCTTTAATCTTCCATGAGACTCTTTATACCTCAGTTCCCCAGCCAAATGCAGCCTCAGCTTGGTAATCTTTATTCCTCTTCCTTTTCTAAATTACTCTCATTTGGATCAAATCTCGGCATAAATCCTCCTAATTTGCTGAATGTTGGCATCTTGATTAATTATAATTTGTGTATCCCTTTTTTGTAAATCTTAAGACTCATCTTGATCCTCCTCAGATCCACCAATATGGGTAGCGTATTGTCCAGTCATATCAACTTCCTGACATAGGGGTTATTGGCTGAAAGTAAACAACCCCATAAATTTTTACAAACTGTAAACAGGGATCTGAGTGCAGATCAAGTTAGGTGGTACCAGGTAATGAATCCCTATTCAGAACATTATAAGTATTTCAGGAAATACTGGCTGAGTGTTGGACTAATTTCTAGTACCTCAATTCAACTATGGATAATAGTCGCCATACTATCATCAACAATTATATTTCACTATCAAACAACTTGTTGAATTGCAAACAACTGAACCTATGCGGTCAATATAATTATAGGGGTTATTAACCAAGGTTAATCAGAAAACCTATAAAGTTTAACGATTGGTGCTCAATACAGGGGTGTAGTTGAGTAGAAATTAATAGAACGAGATTTCATATAAAGACGAAATAAGAAAACTATGCATGGAGTTGGCAGCCGTTAATCAGAACGCCCTGAACTCAGAAGCTCATTGAGAATTTGTAGCCTTGGAGGTGAGAGTCGCCAAAATGGAAAAAAGGGGTCTATAATGTCATGAGTTTTTGGAATGAGTTACTTGGAAAAGTAATGTCTTTGAAGAAGAAAAAAGGGGAATTAGTTTAAGAAGTCTTATCTCTGAAAATGGAGTGTGAAGCGGATCACGTTCATTTAAGAGCATTCAGCACAGATATTGAGCAGCTGGTTAAACATGTCAAGGAGTTGAAGACTCACACATGCAAATGTGAGCCATATGTGGCGACTGATGCCAAAGAAAGAACTCCCCATACACTAATTGAAAAGATGACAACCTCAAGAAACATGCCACCCATGTTTACCGCTATTTCAAAATGACGCCTGAAAGTACTCCACAAGTGAGCCAAGTAGCCAAACCAAGAGAGGTGGCTAGAGAAACCTCAGAGGAATTCAAATTGACACCAAATTTTGCTGACTTTCACTCCTGATAATGCCCCAGCATTTTTCCAATTGTTTAATATGACAATGTATGGATATGGTGATCATAAAAAGCATTGACGGTGATGAATTGCCTAGATACTGATTGTCATAGCCTAGTGTTGCCCCATATATAGGGGGACAGCTGGTCATACTCTGAGGCCAAAGTGGCCATTATGAAGTAATCTGGAAGCCTGACGTGCATGTCAAAGTGCAAACAAGAGTTTATGGGCATTCAAATTTATAAAGATGAATCCTTAGCAAGCTTTGCCAATTTTTTTATACCAGGAATCACAAATCCTGGTTGGAAAGAAAGTGTTGGATGATTTTGATGCCTGAATTGCACTACAAGTGGTCCTTCAGCCCTACCACAATTTACATCGGATGATGACTTCCATGTCTGCAACAGAAATTACCACCTCTCAGATGGTAAAGAATTTGAAAATCTTGGGAACTACCTTTTATCCCCCAGTTAGAAGTTTCAAATCAAACACAGTAAAAAATTTAAATCCCACGAAGGGGAACGAGGGCGCTAAGGAGATGAATAATTGAACCATGCCATGGAATACACCCAAAGACTTTAAATGGATTAATAAGAAGGAGAAAGTCTGTTACCAGTGCGGAGGAAAGGGACATTTTACTGTACATTGCAAGAAACCCAAGGATCAAATCAACTTGGTCCAAGCAAAAGAGTCTGCAACTGCAAAGAAGTTGGGAAAAGGCCTACGGCCTAGAAGGGAAACAGTATAGATCTGTGGAGAAGCCTGTTCCTCCTGATATCATGCATGATGAAATTGATATCAGTGATCTGTTCGTGGATGAAGACATTCAGGATCAACTGTATCAAGTAGTCAATTTGCATGTAAATGTGGTAAGAAGATCTGGGGCAGAGAGTTATTGATTCAAGATAATCAAACAAGTTACCTGGACATACGGCTGGCAACTTGTGGACAAGATTAGAGCCATGTATAATCCAAATGAATCGACCAAAGTTCCATTAAATGAGGCAAACCTGCCAATCCACTTCAGCATGATCAAGGAAACATTCCCTGTGCTTACTTGCGCAAATAATTCACACCCTTGATTTGGCTAATAATGACACTATACATTCAGTAAATACTATCTTACAATACTCCAAGCGTATGTATATAGTTATACTAGTGAATTGAGTATGGGTGAGGGCAATTGTTGACAGTGGAGCGCCCATTATCATTGTCTTGACCAAGTTGGTGAAAAGGATGAAGATCTCGCCTGACTTGGAATATAAGAAAGAGTATGGGACAGCTGGTTTGAATAACACCATCTCATGTGGAGCATACAGCACTCTACCACTTTGATTTGGATCCTTGGTGATGTCTGCTCTAGTGATAGTTTTGGCCAACTAAAACTATGACTTTTTGAACGGGACAGAATTTCTATGGAATTATGGAGTTAAATGTAACTTTGAGGATAATACGTTGACCATATCAGGTCAGATGTTACCATTGGTCTATCAAAATGATGGGGAAGCTCCATTGAGTAGGAGAAATAACTTCATCAACTTGATATACAATGACAGCAATGTCCCAAAGTGATACCAACCAGTTGGGTGGAAGCAATGAAAGATGCAGACGGAAATCCTAGAAAATTGGGGAATGCCACTGAGGATCAAGAATGCAAGAACCATACTACTGGGATCATAAATAATAGTCAACACAGGGTTGACATTAGAGATACCAGAGCTGCTGTATAGGGAGGCAGAAGCCCCTGGAAGAAGTCAGAGTAGAGCCTTGAGTGGCTCCTGGAATAATAATGCAGGGCCATGGAGAAATTCAAATTCTCCTGGAGAATCTAAGCGAAAAACTGATAAAGATTTAGAAGAATCAGATCATTGCGTTTGTTCACCTAATCCTAATGGCCAAACTGGGGAAATCCACGATTTTTGGACCCTTGATGAATTGAGATTACCAGCCAGGGTAACTGAGAGTATCAATCGATTGGTTGATCGAGAGCAACTTGCAGATTTAACAGAAGGACAGCAAGAGGAAATGCTTGAATTTTTCAAAAAATATGGGGAATTATTCACCCAGGGTGACCACGATCAGGATGTGCAAGAGATGTGATACACAAGGTCTATACCAGTGATAATTTACTGATCAGGATGAGACTGAATTTGACAGTTGAAGGTGGCTGAAGTGGTAGTGGAGGAAGAAATCAGCAAACTAGTGAAGCATGGGCTTCTAGTTCCGTCATCAATTCCATGGGTGAGTTTGATTCTTATTGTGAAGAAGAAGGATGGCTCCAATCAGGTGGTGATCAATTATTGAAAGCTCAACAAGATTAAAAGGAGGATTCATACACCTACCAATAATTGATGATGCACTAGATCAATTGGGAGAAGTGAAGTATTTTTCTGCAATGGATCCAATATCAGGATATTGGCAAATCGATTTTCCAAGAGAAGACCAAGAAAAATGTGCTATTATCACTGCGCAGGATCTATACCAACTGATGTGGATGCCCTAGGGTCTATGCAATGCGCTGGCAATGTTCCAAAGGGCCATGGACGCTATACTAAATGACTTGAAGATGTCATGAATTCTGGTGTACTTGGATGATTCAATGTGTTTAGTAGGACGTTTACTGACCATTTGCACCACTTGGAGGAAGTGTTCAAAAGACTGTATGCGGACAACCTGAAGATTAGGCCAAGGAAGTGTCACTTCTTCAAGAAAGAGTTGTATACTTGGGATTCATGATCAACTCTAGTGTACTGCAGCCATAAGCCCAGAAGATTGAAGCCATAGAACAAATGCTGTGCCAAAGAGTGTTTAAGATATCCAAGTGTTCCTTGGAATGGTCGGATACTATAGAAGATTTATTCAGGACTTTGCTAGTTTTGATGAGCCCTTATTCCATCTGTTTAAGAATCCAAAGAAAGGATTCATTTGGAATGAAGAAGCACAGATATCCTTCAATGAGTTAAATTAGTACTTGATAGATTCTCCAATTTTGAACTATCCAAATTTCGATCAAGAATTCATTATACAAAATGATGCTTTGTTGATGGCGATCAGCGCCATATTGAGCCAAGTATATGAACTTGGGGATGAACATGAAGTGGCGTATGTAAGCCGTACACTTTCAGCCGCTGAGAGAAACTACATTGTAACTGAGCATGAATGCTGTTAATTCTCAGCGTTTGGTCTTAATTTTGCTGAGTTGGTTTTGCACATAGTATGAGCCACTGAGCAACCAAATCAGATGACATGAAGATCACCAACTATATAATAAACTTACTAAAATATTTATGGAGCTATCGACCCTTATTTCCATCTTTATTATAATATAATCGCAGACTTTATCTTCGCTCTTCCTTCTCATAAAAACCTCTAAACCCATTTATCTTCCACCAGACTCTTTATACCTTAGTTCCCCCAGATGGATGCGTCCTCATCTTGGTAATCTTCTATTCTTCTTCCCTTTTCTGAATTACTCTCATTTGAATCAATTCTTGGCATAAATCTTTCAATTCGCCAAATGCTTCATTTTGAAGCGCTTAAATTACCAGTACCAGTTCAATTCCAGCGGATTCCATTCATTCCGCCATATTGACTTATGGCTTATCAACCAGTCATATTGGAATCGTAACATTACCCCCTCCTTGACTGAATGATAAGTTCTTACTGTTTGTATGCTCAAAGGAACTTCACGTGGACTCAGTTGATAACCCAACCCCAGCGGGTTCCTTAATTGTGTAGACATCCATGCCAGTCTTCTCAATAATCTTAGATGGGATGACCCAAATGTTGGAGAGCTTATTTTTTCATCTGAATCCATGCTGATTGTGGAATAAAATGTAATTCCCTACAGCGAACAACAGAAGACTGCTCCAGCACTTCTGGTCAGCTGCGTGGTCGCGGATTTTCTTTGCTTGACTGGTGGAGTAGGCTTCCATTTGCAACTTGATCAAATTATCCGTGAGTTGATTTAGATATTGCTTAGGATTCACCCCACCAGTTTCCTCTACACACGAATATAGCAATGCAGGCAGAGCCAGATGTCGACCATACAGCAGTTGAAATGGGCTCTTACCAGTGGTTGAATAATAGCTGATATTATATGCAAATACTGCTGTGGATAGGAGGGCGCTCCATTCCAAGGGTCAATCATTTACCAATTTAAGGAGGATATTCACCAGGTTCCAAGAACCCGCTCCACCATTCCATTAGATTCTGGATGATATGGGGTGGTCAAAACCCCACAGACTGCCATCAGCTCATTCAACTTTGGCAGAATGTGAAGGTAAAATTGGTTCCATAATCCATTAAAATGAATTGCGGGCAGCCATGTCGCTGTATAACACACTCCATGATGAATTTGGCAGTAGTAACCGCACCCAAATTGTTGATGGCCCTGGCCTCCACCCATTGAGTCAGATGATCTATGGCAATGATAATATATTTGGACCGATTGGTACTAGTTGGTAGAGGTCTTACTACATCAATAGAAATGGTATGCCAAGCGAACTGGGGTTTGACCAGCTGATATGTGATTCTCTTATGGAATGGTTTTTCCACTTGACACTGATGACAACAACTAATTATTTTCAATATGTCGTAATGCATGCTCTCCCAGTAGTATCAGGATTGCAACATCTCCAGTGTTTTCCGCAACCCTACATGGCCTACAGCCTGATGAGCATCCATAATTATTGCATGTCAGGCCAAAGGCTTAGGGAAACTCAACGTCTGGTCACCGATCCACTTATATAGTTCTCCTTCACATAGAAAGGTATCCGCCCTAAGTCCATCTAGTACCTTGATCACATTCAGCATCTCATCCTGGTATTTATTTACCACCATCTTCTCATACATTATGTCAGCTAGATCTGCTGTGATTGTGACTGTCAGCAGCCTAGAGAGACAATCTGCATTTTGGTGTTTAGCTCCAGGGTGGTTTACAATTTCAAAATCATATGCTTGGAGCTTTAATGCCCAACGTGCGAGTCGCCCTTCTGGATCACACAGATTCTGCAACCAATGCAAGGAGGCATGGTCTGTTACAACTCAGAATCGTACCCCATGCAGGTATACATGAAACTGTTTATAAGCATAAATTACCGCTAAACATTCTCACTCAGTAATGGTATAGTTTCGTTTGTGACAGCTCAAACTTTGACTACAGAAGGCAACAGGATGTTCTACGCCATCGTCATCCTACTGAGATAATACTGCCCTTATAGTGGAGAGAGAGGCATCTGTTTGCACTATAGATTGTTTGTAAAATTGGGATATTGCAATATGGATGCGCTTGCTAACACTGTGCGCAATACATTGAAAGCATTCTGGCATCGTTCTGTCTAATTAAAGGAAGCATTTTTCTTCAGCAATTTAAAAAGTGGGACCCTAATTCAACTGAAATTGGGAATGAATTGGCGGTAATACCCAACCATACCAGAAACACCTGAATGTCCCGCTTGCTACCTGGGCAGGCCATCTTGCTTATCGCTTCCACTTTATCTAGCTGCAGTTTAAGCCCATTTGAATCCACGATGAACCCTAGGCATTCCAATTGCTCTTTAAAGAAATGGCACTTTCGAGGCTTGATTTTGATATTAGTGGCAGTGAGGCATCAGAACACTTGTTCCAAATGGCCAAGGTATTCAGTAAATGTCCGTAAGAACACATTGATATCATCAAGATAGACTAAAACGCAGGACAACTTTAAATCACCTAGAATCATATCCATGGCACGCTGAAACGTAGCCAGGGCGTTGCACAACCCTTGTGGCATGTGAGTAGGTTGGAATAATCCTTTTGATGTGATGATGGCACATTTTTCTCATTCCACTGAGGGCAATTCAATCTGCCAGTACCCCGAGATCGGATCCATGGCTGAGAAATAGTTTGCTCCTCCTAATTGATCTAACACATCATCAATTCATGGAAGAGGGTAGGAATCCTTCTTTGTTATGTTATTGAGTTTGTGATAGTAAATAACCACCTGATTTGAGCCATCTTTTTTCTTTACTATGAGCACCGGTGATGCCCACGGACTATTTGATGGCTCTAACATCCCTTGCAGTATTAGTTTATCCACCTCATCAGAAACAACTTCCTCCGCTGCTTTAGAACGTTTAATAGGTTGTGATCAAATAGGAGGGTGATCCCCAGTATCTATCCAATGTACCACCCCTTGAGCGCACCCCAGATCATGATCATCAGATGTGAAAATATCCTGATACTTTTAAATAATGCCATAGCCTGTTCTTGTTGTTACATTGATAATCCAGTCAGTGCTTCCCACAGAACCGAGGTCAATACGCCGAGTGGAGAGCTTTTTGGCAATCCAAGATCCTCCCACGAGCCAAAATCATGGATACAGCGGACCTCTTCTATAGGGAAAAAGTGTAAGTATGCCACCACTTGGTGCCACTGGATTGTTATGGTCTCTTTTTGTAAATTTGCGAGCAGAACTTTCACTTCTCCATTCCCAGGTAGCAGAAACCCTGGAGCCACATGTGGCTCAAGCTGAGAGTGTTGGTAAGGCGCCATTATTTCACCAAAAAGCCTTTTTGGGACATCAATTTCGAGCTAGTTCCTACTATGCATTGGTGTCCAGATGGTATACTACAATCACTAGCCGTTTGAAGCGGAATCCCCTTGTATTCATAGATATGGTTGGGAAGGATCCTAGTCCATCACTTCAGTCATTGATAGCGCATGGGGATTACTCTGTCGCTGTAGGCTAGGTTGATTTGACTAGAACGGAATGAGTCTGTTGGGGTTCCACAAAAGGTAAGATAAACAGGAATATGTTGTCCTAAAATATTAAGTGTTTCCTCCGCCATGCCTATCACAACACCAAATTTCCTCATAAATGCTGCACCAATTAGCATGTCATAGTTGTTGTTTGGCAGAACCACCACTGGGGCGGAAGCCTGGATGGACCCAAATTGTAAGGGCAACACACTAAATGCACCTTCAGATACAGTGATATGTGTCCCCACGGTTTCATATACTACTCGATGATCCACATCCAGTTTGAGCAGGAGCTTAGCCACCAACCGTTTAGAGAATATGTTCACAGCAGCTCCAGTATCAATGATAGCCCAGATATTTGTATTATGGACGAAAATGTCACAATAAGTACATTACAAGTAAGAGGAACCATCAATGTTTATTGCGTGTACATCCAAGAGCTTACTGTTACTTAAGAAAGAGGAGATGCTCTTGCTGACCTGTGGGTACTCATTAATGATTTTTCCCACCAGAATGGCATTGTGGACTCCTACCAAAGAAGTAGCAGCCATTGACGGATCCTTGATACTTGTGCCAGTCTGTTCCATGATCTTCCATGTATATGGCTTCAGCGCTTCCTGGCGAAACACAGAGTTTGAGGGTGATTTATACAATGGGACCCAGAAGCAGATATTACCGATGGAAGCTGTTGGTATAGTAATTCATCTGATTGAGTTTTGGATTGTTCCCAATTAGGAGTGAGGGAATTGTTAGGGACAAGTGGATTAAACATAGCGGAGGAGGAGCGTCCCATCTCTACTCCACTCAAGCTTTTCCCTGCAGGGTCTCCTCAGTTGGTAACACAGCCAATTGTGTTTGATTATGGCAGTTTGTCACATAATGCTCCCTCCAGTTGCATTGGAAGCAAGTATTCATGAAGGGTTTGCATATATAACCTGCAGCTGAAAAACCAGTGCAATGATTAATGGTATGTTTCCAAGGTCGGGAACAAGCTGGCAGATCATATCTAGGTTGGAAAGAATTCGCAGAATGGTATGGCAAACAAATATGTTCCATCGGATGATAGCATAGCTGCTGTAGTTCATACTATGAAGTCTTTGGTGTGGAGGTAACAGAAGGTTGGTGAGCTATATTAGGGGCGCTGTTCGTGGCTGAAAGTCGGTGTAAAGTATTTACAATCTGAATAAGTCCTGCTCCTTTGTTCAACATGTGAGACATAGCGTTAGATAGTTTCCAATATGGTTTGATGGCCGCCGTCATTGCAATACCCACATCCTCAGTGGATAAAAGGTTGGCTCCAATTAAAACATGTGCTTCCGCTGAGAAACGTTCATCAAAATCTGACAGGGTCTCATCTTGGTGAAATTGTATAGTCAGAAAATTGGCTTTTTGTTGAGTCATTTTGGTTGCACCCCCAAACAAACAAAGAGCAATCTCCTTAATTTCTTCATAGGATGTCAAACTATTTGGGAGGTAGCAAATAACTTGATCAGCGCTGTCTACATCAAGAGCAGACAGCAACAGTTTTGCTTTCCAATCAAACCCCTTCTGTGGTAAATTCAAATCGCTCAAAATAGCCATATAGGTTTCCATCACGATTAAAAGGAGGTAAGTTCTCAATTCGCACGGCTTCACCTTGCTTCACACTTCTGCAGCAGGGACCAGGCGCATTGGTTGCCAGCCAGTTAAGCTCGAATCTGACGTGATGAACTCAAAGGAATTAGAGTCGCGCAGGGTATACATGTCATCACTAGAAGAATATTCATTAGTGGAGTCCTAACGTTCATTCTCCAAATTGCCACTGACTGCACCGTTCCCCCCAGCTCTGGTATGCTTCACAAACTGTTTGTTGATCAACTGAATTTTTTGTTGCAGCGTTTCAATTTGTTGTTGCAATTTTTGGCGGACTCCCCTTTCTTCATTCAGGTGCTGTTCCACAGCTTGTATTCGTGAAAGAACTTCTTTAATTATATTCTGTGATTGGGTTTGCTGTCAGAATGGAGGAGGACTCATCATTGTAGAGTAATTGGATTTTTGGTTTCTTCCAACTATGGTTGCTTAATGGCCCCCTGTAGTGCTCACCACTGTTAATTCTTGGCGTTTGGTATTGATTCCGCCAAGTTGGTTTTGCACAGGGTATGAGACACTGAACAACCAAATTGGACGATATGAAGATTGCTGACTATAAAATAAACTTAATAAAATATTCATGGAGCTATCGCCCCTTATATCCACCTTTATTATAATATAATCGCAGAATTTATCTGCGCTCTTCCTAATCATAAAAACCTCTAAACCATTTTATCTTCCATCAGACTCTTTATGCCTTGGTTCCCCCAGGTGGATGTGTCCTCAGCTTGGTAATCTTCTAAACTGCTTCCCTTTTCGAATTACTCTCATCTTGTATCAAATCTTGGCATTAATCCTCTCAATTCGCCAAATGCCTCATTTCAAAGCGCTTAAATCACCAAACCAGTTTGATTCCAGCGGATTCCATTCATTCTGCCATATTGACTTAGGGCGTATCAACCAGTCATATTGGGATCATGAAAAATGCCTTGTGGTCATTTATGCCTGTAAAAGGTTTCAGGTGTACATCCACAGATTGCACTTCAAAGAGTTAATGGACCGCTCCTCATTGCAATGGCTTCACAATTTACATGAACCAGAAGGACAACTGGCCTGATGGGCACTGAAGTAACAGGCTTACAATTATAAGATTGTTCACTGAGTGGGGGCTTCTCATCAGAATGCAGATGGCTTATAGCAGTTAAAAATGGCCCAGATGGTATACCAGCAGGCACATGTGTTATTCCAGAGAATGGTTGACGGAGAAATCAGAAACAAGTCCCAAGAAATCCAAGGTGCGCTTCAAAAAGTGATGGAAAACACCGAGACCATAGATGTACAAGTGTTTAAGACAATTAACAGGAAGCAATTACTATTCTCAAAGCCGTTGGAAAGAGCAACTATCATTCAAGCTGTTCATAAGGTTTTTGGGCATGGAGGCCTGAGAAAAATGATTGACCATATTTTCCAGTACTACTGGGAGTCAATCGGCTATGACGTCGCCAACTATCTAGCTTGCTGTGTGGAGTGCCAGTTGCACAAGCTGCATAAGAATTGGACTGGATACAAACTGGTCTGGCCTGGATTTGCTTGGAATACGGTGTCCATTGATGTGATGGTACCGCTGACAATGAGCACAGGTGGAGTCAAGTACATAATAGTTGCAATTGTTCATCTGACGAGATGGGTTGAGATGAAGACCCTGGCAAAAGTAGTTGCTACCAGTACTGCGAAGCTCATTCTAGATCAATTAGTATACCAGTATGGAGCCCGCAGGTTTGCTGAGTGACTTTAGGACAAATTTAACATCTCATGCGATCCTGCGATTAAATGAAATAATGGGGATTCAAGGGGTTTTGTCTGTAGCCTACCAGCTGGAGATGAACATACTAGTGGAACGAGTTAGTGAGTTGCTGGCCATGATGCTGAAGAAGCTGGTCACAGGAAGAATTTCTGTGTGGGGAACGTACCTGAGTTTGGTGATGTTTGACTACAATATCAGTCATAATACAGCGATGAGGAAAATGCTGTTTGAGTTGCTATATGGGAGGAAGGCCGCGTTGCTGCCAATTTTATCTTTGGTAAAGAACCAACATTGGGGATGAGTGCCAAGCAGTACCTGAACTGATTGACAGATATCCTGATTGAAATGCAATCGCAAGCATTTGATACTACATCGAAGAAAAGGATATGAGCAAAAATGGTGGACAATAAGAACTGAACGTCCTTATCAGAATACCAAATAGGAAAACGAGTTTCCTATTGCAATACACATGGTTTCAGGAGAAGAAACAAATTGGGTGCATTGTGGTCAGGTCCATTCGAGATTATCATCAAGATGGTGATAGACGCCTACTCCATCAAGAACCCCTTAGATGGAAGAATAGTAAATTGAGTCCATGCTAAGTATTTAAAGTGATGGATTGAGGAAAAAATAATAAAAAAGATTTCTTGAAGGACCGCTGAATTATTAAGTTGGTTATGTCCTATCGATTTGGTTAATTCCAAAAAAGGACTGCTGAACCAAACTAGATGGTTAAGTCTTAAATAAAGTAAGACATCTGAACTATAGACAACTGGTAGGTCTAAGTATACTTAGGATCCAGTTTGTGGGGAATAAAATAAAAAGATTAATTGCTGAACCAGAAAAGTTCAAGTCCCATGGAAAAAAGAAGATAAAAATAAAAGATTGAAAAATATTGAGAAAAGATTATTGAAAAATGCATAGAAAAATTGATATATTTATAATTTTTATTTTTTATTAATTATCCTCAATTTAGGGATGATTCTGCCTATGTCGCCTCTTGGGGAGTGAAGATGGATCACAATAGGAGTGAATAACACTTAATATCTGTGTGAGATCGGATGCTAGTGTGGGCTAGACCTACACAAAACTAAGTTTGTTGAGCGGACGCAGATCCCTGAAAGAAAGAGACCAGGGGAAGAGAAATTGAAATGTTGGAAGATGCCAAATGTGATACCCTGGAGTTGGGAGGGAAGCAAATGACAAGAAGAGGCAGTCAGCAAATAACCCCAAGTAATCCTGATATGGCACCAGAGCCAGAATATTGGTCTTGAGCACTTGCCAATGGGCTTCATCAAGAACACTAGACATATGGGCCAGCAACAAGCATGGGATACTAGGCGGGGGTTGCTAAATCATGCCCCCTATCAAAACCATCAGTGGAATATAACAATGGGATGTGCCAGAAACAAGATAATCATGAAAGGAGCTAATGGCATCCTGTAAATGAGACTTTGAGCTTCTTAGAAGCTGAAGCAGAAAGAGCGATGGAAGCTGGGAGAGGCTGGAATCTTTGTGGCCCAACTTTGAAGAACATGGATGACAAAGCGAAGAGCATATGCCGCATTATCTCAATATAGGATGTTTTCAAGATTGGTGAATTCAGAGCTACGGACAAAGCCTCAGTGACTTGGGCCCTTAATTCTGCATAGGGGAGTTCGAAATGTATGCAGTTGCTAATGATTAGTTTGGTGACCAAGACAGCTGGCTTTTTATATTGACCAAGTTGGAAGAAGAACTCTAGAAGCAATTCTGATCCGAAGAGGAAAGATTAATTAAGAGCAAATGGCATTGCTTCAGGAGGTTTGACAATGATGTTAGGAGTATCTGCAAAAAGAGCCAAATTCAGGAGAGTTTTAAAATCTAACTCAGGAATTGACAACAGAGGAAGGATTGGTTGCAAGTCATTCAAGACAATCACTAACCTAGTTTCAGCCGGGTGATTACTGTTTCTAGTAATTCCATGGAAGGATTGGCTACTAGTACTTTACTAGGAGTATGAGTCCTGGAAGGACCATAGAAAATCTTTTGTGCACAGATCGACCCATCCTCTGGAGGAGCCAAAGGTCACAATCAGACAAGCTATTGAGCAGCTGTTGGTACCAAGACTTAGAATTTGACATATGAGCTGGATGCGAGGGGTGATGTTGAACTTATATGATAGTTGACAAAATGCACTTTGAAATCAATTAAGCTCCAAAATTGGTGAAATTAATCTCAAAATTAATGGGATAAGATCTCCAGAGAAGAATTAAAAATGATATGAGCTAAGAAGTTATTAAGAGAAAATACAAGGGCGAACATAAATGAGTACTCTTATCTGCGCCATGAAATGAACATCAAAAGCAAAAATCCCTGTTGAGGATGAGGAGAAAAATCAGGAAATCAAGGACGCTGGACCAAGAATCTTGAATATGACTGTGGGTCAAATGCCCTGATGGGGGAACTGGATCCCAGGTTTAAAATTATTATGGGTAAATTGATCAGCCTGGCACAACAGAAGGTCGTGGGAACCATGCTCTGAGTAGGTGGTAGCGAGGAGGAAGAGGAAAAGAGCCGCATGTCAAAGGTCATCCCAAGCAGCATTAAATACTGATGATTATAATCTGCTTGAACAAATGAAGTATTCAACCGAGTGTCTGAAGCGTTGTTCTACTGCCTCAATCCTTTTCTCGCTGGAATCTAGGCAAGTGGGGGATGTGTTGGGATTTTTGCCCATATTTCCAGCTGACTAGATTACCAGGGATTGCTAGAGAATAGTTCTTTAATGTGAAGTGAATTGGATATCAGTTGACCCTGATTTCAGGATAACTATGTTCAGGGGATTTTTGTTATTCTCCTAGGTCAGATCCATCAGGGATTGATCTGGATGAATGCTTAGGATCTTTTCAGAAAGAGTTTCTGACAAAATAGGGGCATCTGATAATTGATTAACTATAAGGTGTACCAATTGGGATCAGTCAGGTTTCTTCACTGAATGATTGGGATTTTAAGGATTGATTTGTGTGGCGAGTGATGCTGTCTGCAACTAGTGAATCGATCAGTTGGTTTGAAACCTGCTTTAATGGGTAACAAATCCCATTACCTAATCAGGTCGCTTTCCAGGTATGGTTGGTTTGCTTGGATCGAGAAGAAAATGTTAGGGACACATTTTTTGACTCTTTCAATTTTAGGTCTCAAGGATGTCCAATGATGGAATACTAGCCAGGATGGGGAAGACCATCACTGCTGAGATTAGGATGGGTTATTCAATAGCAACGGCTGCCGTTTTATTGAGGAGGTGCCAATTGAGGGTTAGGCTCTAAAAATCCCACTATAAACTCCCTAGAGAATTCAAAAATATTGAATCATCATTATTTACCGGATCAATTACCAAATTAATTATCAAAGTATTATCTTAGTATACTTTAGCAGAATCCATTACAAGTTCTATTTTTTATCAAGTAAATTATCGCTGTGAGCTCTAATTTAGACTCTTTAGAATAAAGAGTAAGGATCTGAGCATGGATATAGAGAAGAAAATGAATTGAATTGGGGATTGCTGCCAACTGTGTGTCACAGAGAAACCGTAAACAGAAATATGAGCATAGATCAAGTTAGGCGTTACCAGGGAATGAATCCCTATTCAGGATAACATAAGTATTTTGAGAGGAAATACTGGCCGAGTGTTGGACAAATTTCTAGTGCCATAATTCAACTAAGGAGAATAGAAGCCATACAATACCAACATTTATATTTCGCTATCAAACAATTCAGAGAATTGAACAACAACTGAACCTGTGCAGTTAATATATTTATAAGGGTTATTAACTAAGAATAATCAGAAAAACCTATATATTTTAACACCATCTCTTCATTTTTTGACCTCTCTGCTAATTTTCAGTTTTAAGACCATTTTTTGACTTCAGCAACAGTCAAAAAGAACTTTTACACTGAGAGAAGTGGTGCTCAGTACAGGGGCTCCAAGCTGTCATAAGTAAGGAAGTCTATCAGAAATAATATAGAATACTAGCAATCATGAGGATCAATCTACTGATCAGTCAAGAAGCATTGCTCAATGGATTAGTACCTCGCGGTAAGAAGTGCCACCCACACAGCCTGAAAGTCCAAGATTCTGGGCCACAGTCCAGTTCTCCCTGCCCTCAGTTGATGTACAGTAGTATCAACTTAATTACAAGAACCTCAAAGACATTACTCAACAGTTTATAAACGGCATCTATTCCATGGGTGCCCACTCCAGCCGCTCCTGCGCCTCTTCCATGCCCTTTACCAGTGTGGAACCTATATACTTCAGGCCAGCTGCCAGCGGGAGAACTTACCCTGAGAACCAAACGTTACCTTCAAAACTTTTTTCACCCAGCTATTCATCACCTCCTCCAATTAGTTGGTGTCAGAAAGTAACTTTTAACCAAACGTTGGGCTCTTCTTTTGTGTCAGGCCAACCATTATGGAGACTGAGGACCCTTGATGTTTTGCCTTCATTGGCGTACCAACCCCCTATAAGTCCGCGTCCAACCCACCAACACAGCAGACTAACAATTTTGCCTTAGCCCCAGGGTCCTTGGTGTGCCCCAGCGAGTCCTGCCCCCATCCTGGGGGTCAAGGCACTCCTGCGCTGCCACACTCTGGATCCTTCATTAACCCATCTGGGCATGCCCCGGTGAGTCCATCTCCCATCCTGGGCGTCTATGGCACCCCCACGCTGCATCCCACAGGGCTGACGGCCAGTCAGCACATCATCTTTAGTGGCCAATTGGCCAGGTTCCCACCAGTTCCTCATAGGGATGAGGTATGGGAGCTGGCAGCATTGGCCACTCCATGCGCGTCACCCTGCACCTACGTTGGGGATCTCCAGTCCCATCTTATCCTAATCTAGCATATTAACTACTAACAACTAAAATAAGATGGGCGAAAGAAAGAACTTTATTTGAGGAAAGAACAACTATTTATACTCTAGGGTACTTCGCCTATGAAACCCCACAGCCCTCCAAGCCAGAACTCTAATAGATTGTCAATCCTTCAGGGTAGCAAATACCTCCCAATACTCTCATCTGATTCACTAGATCTTAGATTAGTTTGACCTATCCTTGGTGTCAGGATTTTGCCAAATTCTCTCATTTTCGAAAATTCTACTCTATCAATTCCCCCAGCACTTTTGGAAGGAGAGTATAATTTATCTAAATCTATCAAGGTTGATAAGAACGATCAGTCTCATCCCAATCAAGGGATAAAAGATTCAATTGCTCGGTAATTAATTAGATCAAATAGATCCCAAACCATTATAAAACCTATAAATATTTCATCCTTCTGATTTAAAAACAGGTCGAATTTAGACCTGTTTATACTTTATTCTATCGCTTTTTGAAGAATCAAACTAAGTAACTTTGAGAGAAAACCTGACCAATTGGAATTGTAATTCAAAACTTCTAGAGTGGTGCTCACTACAGGGGCACTCTGAGCTACACACCAGTGAAAACGTCAATCACTACTATGGATCCTCATTTTTCGCCTGAAGAAGCTCAAGACCATGAGCAAGGCAGTATTTCATGTTAGGTCCGTTCAACTAGAACCAAAATCCCAAGAGTACCATCCATGTTGAAATTCTGTGCCAATCTAGAGTTTTATAATCTTAACTTAAGCTTTACAACGAACTTAAATCCCTCCTGAGGCTTATGAAATATTATCAATCAACTGCTTGAGGGAGCCTTAATTCCTGGAATTCGTTCCACTTAATTAAATCCAATGCTGTACTCTAACTTTTAGGAAGTGTTGCAAACCTCCCAAATGCCAGGAATTGGCACTGAGCAATACTTGCATCAGCTTGTTCACCCTACCTTATACCATTTATTACCAGTAGTGAGAATGCATCATCAAGGGATGCTTAATTTACTAGAAAGACTCCAGTCCTTGAATAATTATGTTACTGAGTTTTTCAAATCCTCCTCTGAGTTTAACATAGATAATCGCAATGCCATTATTAATAATTAGACCCTTCTCAATGAAGTACATCAACAGCTTATTAAGCTTGACCACAGGCTGTACAGTTTTGTTTAATTACAGTTCTCAAAGCAAGTTCAGGATTTTGTGCAAAAATGAAAAGAGGCTATTTCTGAACTCTCTGAGCATAGTCAATCGATGAAAGAGGAAATCAAAAACCATCTCTTCCAATTGGAGCAATTGTATTCCAGAATTTAATTCTGAGTCAATGAAGTAGAGAAAACCTCTGGAGCTATGGTTCACCTGGGGTTGAAGGACCTCGTGGTCTACCTGGGGATGAAGTTCCACATGGACCTCCTGGTGTTGATGGGCCACATGGACCCCCCGCGGTTGAAGGGCCACGTGGACTGCCAGGTGCAGATGGACCTTGGGAACCCGCAGGTTCTGATGGGCATTCAGGATCTCTTTAACAAATTATCTCTCTATTGAGCATGATGGACCACTTACATGAGCAATTTTACAAAGTGGCCAAGGAGTGTAACTTAACACCTGATGGGGTAACAATCAATTTCCTCCTGTCACTTCAGTCTTTATCCAATAAAATGAGTAACCTGGGTAAATGGGCAAAGGACACAGAAACCCTGCTAGGAGCTTATGAATCAAAAGGTGAGATGCTTCAAGCAAAAATTGAAACACTGAATTTAAGTACAATGCATAGCAGGAGCAAATTTATGAGCTATCTCGTCAGTTAGATGAGAAAGTGGGGCATGCTGATTGGAATTGACAGATTATTGTAATTTGTACTGAGACCGTTAGGCCTTATCCTCAATTTCTTCCTAAGCTTCAGACTCCAACTCTTATTTTTCCACTCAATTGGAACATCCTGGAGTGCATGTTTTGACTGCCGTCGCTACAATGATTTTTAAGCCGGTATTTAATGTTAAGTACTATATTGTGGAATGCAGCATTATCTCCTTCCTCTATCTATAAGAGAAGGCTTTAAGTGAGGCCACCAATAACCAAAAAATGAATTACTTGTTTAATTGCCTTACCCAATTGGCTCAGTATATCGTGGTACCCCATTTGATGACTTGCTCTAATTGGTCTCAGGTCAAAGAAGCGCTAATCAAAGAATGTTTGGAGTGAGCAAACCTTATTATCTCAAAAACAGGCTTTTATGGTTATACAGCCCCACCGGAATGAATCTATCAAAGACTTTTCACATTGGTTCTATTGAGAAGCTCAGACTTTGGTAACATGTGGTTGGTTAAATTTGAATGATGCATTTACTGCAGTAATGTCTGCTTTCACTTCTAAGACATAGATACAAGTTTACCTTATTAGCATAAAGAAGAATTTTAGAAGTATATTAGACATCAAGGAGGCTTTTTTGGAATTGCCTCCTCAATTTTCTGAAAAACCCCGAGTTTATGATTATTCAAAACCTAGTCACCCTAGAGTTTATGCTGTGCCTGAGAATGCCAGAACGATTCAGTGTAATCACTGTCACCATATTTCCATACTGAGGACCACTGTTATAAGAATGAGGCTGATGAGAAGAAGAAAAGAGATAAAACCAATAAGATTCCCCACCTGATAATGATATGAATATGCAACAGGAACATCAAAGCCCTGTATAGTATAATAAAGATGTACATTCCTCCTATTCCTTACCCTCCTTGTTGGCTTTATCCTCTTAGTTTTGAAGTACCATTACCCACATTGACATTCGAGTGAATCAAGTCAATGCCAAAGCTATCATTGATACTGGATCCCTGGTAAATGTTTTCTTGTCAAAATTTATCAAGCGGATCAAGTTAACGCCTGATATTTCTCATTATAATATGGCTCTGCAGGACCTCAGAGTACTCGGTCAATTGTAGCCTTTTCATCACTTCATTTAAAAATTGGGAAGTTAACTTTTACAATTCCTGCTATCATCCTCAATAATTTAAGTCATGACCTACTTTTGGGACTTAATTTATGTGGGAATTTTATGGAATTATCAATTACCCCAACACATCACTTGCCCTTTTGGGGTATAGAGTTTACCCTAATTTTATCTGAACATTCTCATACCAGGCTTTGGTTATGTCTTCTGGAGGGGTTTAAAAGGTCTTATTCTATTCAATACTATGTTGGAGACCCTCAAGTAAAATCACCCCCTACATTGTCAGATATTAAAGAAGCGATGCCTATTTTCTCCCCAAGAATTTAGTTATTCTGCCAAAATTGCAGTAATTATTACTTCTTTACAGTTTTCTATTCCCAAAGGACATTTGTTACAAGTCCAAGGCATTTTCAACCCTTCTTCCAAAGAGCTCTTGCCTTGTCCTGTAGTATTGGATTATGCTTATTCTGGATCACTATCTGTTTTGTTGGCAAACCTTACCAATGATCTAAAAACGGTAGATCAGAAACATCCAATTGCTTATGTCAAGTTAAACCCTTATCCAAAATTTATGATGTTAAACTTTTGGAAGCTTACAAGACTTTGGTCTGGAAAGTGATCAGGAAATTCTTACTCTGGGGCCTGCAATTGGAAAATTCCTCACTAATGAACAGTAGAGACAAGTAATTCAATTATTAGAAGAATACTCTGACATTTTTGCTAAGCATCTTACAATTTTGGTAAGATGTATGGAGTAATGCACTCCGTTGAAACTGGTTATCACCTTCCTATTTGTGCAAAGCCCTTTTATAAGTCTAAAGTGGAGGAAGCCCAGGTTACCAAAAATTGCATCAACTATTGGAGGCTGGATTATTGAAACCCTCCAACAGTCCTTGAGCCTCCCCATTGCTGTTGATTAAGAAAAGGATGGTTCCCATTGAGTTTTTATGGACTATTGTAGATTGAATGCTATTACTAAATGAGATGTTTATCCTTTACCTCAAATTGATGATTCCCTTAAGTTGTTTTCTGGCTCAACTTATTTTTCTGAAATTTATTTAGCCAGTGGATACTGGCAAATCTAGTTATCCCCAGAAGACCGAGCCAAGTGTGCCCTAATATCCAGTAAAGGTTTATATAAACCAACCCATATGCCACGAGGATTAAGCAACCCCCGCAACTTTTAAACGGGCCATGGATGGTATGTCACAGGATTTAAAGCTCACTTGTGTTTTGGTACATCTGGATGATATTATCGTGTTTTCCAAAACATTTACCAAACACTTGGGCCATCAATAAGAAGTTTATAAACTAATTTGGAACTTTTCCCTGAAGCTCAAACCTTCCAAATGTTCATTTTATCAAAATGATCTGGAGTTTTTTGGACACCAAGTATCAGCTAAAGGTATTTGACCCCTCTCAGATAAAAATCAAGCTATTCAACGAATGCCTGCTCCAACCTCTCTGCGGTATATCCAACCTTTTCTCAGCATGGTTGAGTATTATTAGCAACTTACACCCAAGATTGCTGATATGGCTGAACCGTTATTCCATCTGTTACAAAAAGGGGTGCCCTTCGAGTAGAGTTCAGCTCAGGAACAATCATTTAGTTCTTGTAAATGGTCTTGACTAAGGCACCTGTTTTAACCTTACTTGATTTGATAAGCCTTTTTTACATACTGATGCAAGTAATGTCCTAATTGGGCTATCTTATCCTAGTGTGACAAAGAGCAGTATAATCATCCCGTTGCACTTTATAGCAAATCTTTGTCAAAAGCTGAAAGAAACTACAGTGTAACTTAGCGGGAGTGTTTGTCTGTGATTCTAGCAATTAAGCACTTCTGTCCCTTCCTATATGGTAACCATTTTATTGTAATTACTGACCATTCTTCTTTACAATGATTGCAAAATATGAAGGATCCTGTTGGGAGATTACCCTATTGGGCTCCAAGATTACAAATTTATGATTTTTCTATTGTTCATCGTTCTGGTGCTCAACATCAGAATGCTTATGGTCTGTCTCAACTGCCTAAACTGACCTTGGATTTGGGAAATAAAGAACTTCTATATAAACTATTGGACGACCTAATTGTGGATCGAGAATCTGAAGAGGATCAAGCTTTTTTTAAAATATATCATTAAAGATACCTTGATTTGAGAAGGAGCCTTGTATAAAAAGGTCAAATCCAAGTGGTTACCCTTTTTGAACCCAAATTCAAGATTTATGCTGTTATGGAGGGACATGAATAAGTAGGTCATATTAGGTTAAAGAAAACTCAAGAATTGTTGAAAACCCAAAATTATTGGAATAGCATGACTGAATTCATTTGAGAGACCTGTAACTTGTGTCTCATCTTTAAAAGCCCTGGAGCCACCAACCCTATTTATCAACATCATGTTATTTCCCTGACTAAAGCGTTTTAAGTGGTAAGCATTGATGTTGTAGGCCCTTTTCCTCGGGGATTGTATGGCCATCAGTACATTATTATGGCAGTTGACCACTTAACTAAATGGGTTAAGGCCATATCCATTGCCACCCCATCTGTTAAAACTACGGCGCTTTTCCTTTACCAGAACATTATCACTCAACATGGATGTCCTAAGGTCCTTATGTCAGATAACGTGACTAATTTTACCTCGCAACTTTTACAGAAACTGTCTAAATTATTTAATACTACCTAACGATTTGTCATTCTTTATAATCCATCCACAAATGGGGCCATCAGATGAGTCAATGGAACTATAGTCTTAATTTTAAGGAAGATCGCTTCCACTGATCCCTCTTGGTGGAACTTCTATTTGCCAAGTGCCTTATTTGCATATTAAATAAGCTATCAATGGATCATCAAGATGTCATCTTTCAGATTTCATATATGGGCGAGATCCATCAGTTTCTTCTGGTGTTCAGGCCATAATCAAAGAAAGCATACCCAAAAGCTCTGATTTAGTTATGAGAAATCTGGCTGATGAGATTATTCATCTTCAAGCTCAAGCCATGAAATCAATTGAAATAACCACTCAAAAGGAGACCCAAAGAAGTAATCAGCATAAACCCGCCTTACCTGAATATCAGATTGGGAATTTTGTTATGTATTCTCACTCTCAGCCTGGTGGGCGAACTGAGAAGTTAGGATCCAACTGGTCTGGTTCTTATCAAGCTATATTTGAAAAGTATTAGAGCACTCAATTGTCCATGTTGATACTGTTATAGTGATAAACCAAATTCATCCCAGATTTTTAAGAATTCACCCTCCTCCTCAATCGAATCTTGAAGGGGAAGTGTCAAGATTTTTCCAAATTCTCTCATTTTTGAAAATTATACTCCATCAATTCCCCCGGCACTTTTGGAAGGAGAGCATAATTTATCTAAATCCATCAAGGTTAATAAGAACGATCAGTCTCATCTCAATTAAGGGATAAAAAGATTTTATTGCTCAGCAATTAATTAGATCAAATAAACTCCAAACCATTATAAAACCTATAGATATACCATCCTTATGATAATAAAAATTAGGTCAAATTTTAACCTGTTTATAATTTATTTTATCGCTTTTTGGAAAATTTACTAAGTAATTTCTAGAGAAAACCTGGTGACTGTAAGTGTAATTTAAAACTTCCATACTTGGCATGAGTTGCCAGTTGATTGTATATAAATTAATAATATAATTATAACTGAAGAGCATCCTCAGCATGAGTTGCCAGTGCTCCAAATTAGTCAGCGGAATCATAGTTAAATGATTGGTAATGATACTTTGGCTTTCCGCCAGAAAATCTCACAATAACCCATGAATGGCAATAAGCGAAGAAAAAAATACTGCCAAACCTCGATTGATTAACATTTTTATATCACTAAATAATATTGAACTAGAAGATTAGCTGGCAATTACACCTAAATAACTGAAGCCCCTAGTTCTGATATTATTTGGAGGAATCCATCTGGTTAATTTTGCAACATTTCCCCCACTTAACTAGATATATTCCTCCAGTGTGACCACCCCAATGGTGGGCCAACAACACCCCAGCGCCCCCTCAAAAGAGCTACAGGTCTGAACCAGAGCTTCTGCCACCTCCTAACCTGTAATCCAACTACATAAACAATCCCACCAGAAAAGCCCCCTGTAGTGAGCGTCAATGTCAAAAAATCGCTTTTATGAACAGTGGGCTCCGCTAGCATGCCAGGCCAACCAGTATGGAAACTGGTTGACCCTTACTGTTTTGCCTTCATTGGCGTACCAACCCCCTATAAGTCCACGTTACCCACCAACACAGCAGACCAACAACTTCGCCTTAGCCCCAGGGTCCTTGGTGTGCCCCAGAGAGTCCTGCCCCCATCCTGGGTGACCAAGGCACTCCTGCACTGCCCCACCCTCTGGACCTTTTTCAACCCATTTGGGCATGTTTTGGTGAGTCCATCCCCCATCCTGGGTGCCTATGGCACTCCTACGCTGCATCCCACGGGGCTGACGGCCATTCAGCACATCATCTTTGGTGGCCAATTGGCCAGGTTCCCACCAGTTCCTCATAGGGATGAGGTATGGGAGCTGGCAGCGTTGGCCACTCCATGCGCGTCACCCTGCACCTACGTTGGGGATCTCCAGTCCCATCTTCTCCTATTCTAGCAGACTAACTACTATCAACTAAAATAATATGGGTGAAAGATCTTTATTTGGAGGTAAGAATGACTATTTATACTCTAGGCTTTAGCGCCTATGAAACCCCTCACTCAAGCCAGAACTCTAATAAATTTTAATCCTTCATGGTAGCAATTTCCTCCCAATCCGCTCATTTAATTAAATGAATATTAAATTAGTTCAATCTATCATTGGCACAAGTCGCCAATTGATTGTATATAAATTAATAATAAATCTAAGGCTTTTGAGCATCTTGGCATGAATCGCCATTGCTCTGAATTAGCTAGCGGAATCATAGTTGAATGATTGGAAAAGATACTTCAGTTTTCCACTGGAAAATCCCACAACGACTCACAAATGGCTTTTAGCAGTGAATGCAGATTCTGCTAAACCTAAATTAATTAATAATGGTATAACATTAAATAATATTGAACTAGTCGATTAGCTGGCAATTACACCCGCCAGCCAACACCTCTAATTCTGATATAAAATAAAAGGAATCCATCTGGCTAATTCTGCAGCAGTTTAGTTTCTCCATAATGAGGTCTCCCAAAAACTGGGGCTCACCCAAACCTTACATTTCCATGTCGTTGATTTCTACAATGCAGCCTCCTTTTTGTCCACAACAACTTAAAGACCATTATCTATAACTGGAAATTAATTTAAAGAGACCTATGGCCAAATCAAAGTGTTGGATAGTGGGATCTCTGGCTATCTCAAGGACCATCTTGATCAGAACATCCAACTCCTCAAGGTTTCTTGGAACCAGCGCATCCACCAACTTAAAATCTGGTGTGGACCCTGAAACAACGCTATCAGGAGCTGTTCTCTTGCGACTACACCTCCAAGAGTGAAGGTCCTGAAGCGCCTAAGGGCCTGAGGGCCTCAAACGACATGAGGGACCCAAAGGACTAGAAGGTCCCCGTGGACCTCAAGGACTCCAGGCCCAATGGTACCTACCCCCATTAATCCTGATGACCCTTAGCAAAAGGATGTGTTAGCGGCCTTGGCTACCTTATGAATTAAAATTTGGAATGTAGCTCAGGAATGCAAGCTCTGATTGGACAGAGTCCCCTTAAACCCAAGAGTCTACATTGAGGCATTTTCATATGAAATGGACAACTTTAGCGCCTTTACTAAGCTTACAAATATCCACATCTCTCAGCTCATCCAAACTTGCTGAGGGTTTGAGACCTACTTGACCTCTCTTGAGAGTCAGCTTTTTTAAGTCGCTGACATCCGGTCCTTAAAAAATCAGGTCACAAATAAAGTTTCCGTTTCCTCCCACAACTGAAACTTGATGTTATCCAAGAAGTTCTTGTGGGCCTAAGATGACGGTTAGACCAGCAGGCCCCCACAACTATGCAGAGACTGAGATCTCTGAGCCTGCGCTCATTCCTTGCGTCAACTCTCTCTCCACTCCTCTTGTAACTAACTTTAAGCCTATTTTGAATAAAGGTTCTTCCCTGGCCAGGAAAGCATCGCCTCCTTCCTGTACACATACAAGAGTTCCATGAAGGAAACCAACTGTCAGAAAATGAAGCATATCCACTATTGCCTCAACAGCACTGCCTGGGAATTCATGACTACCCATTTTTAGAGTGCAACACCTGGGAACAGGTCTTTATGGCCTTAATCCAAGAATTCAGTAGCAATCAAAGCCTGGGTAATCAAAAAAAGCATTAATGGGTATCCTCCTGAATAAAGGGGAAATTCTCATGAATTTTTTTAGCCTATTTGTCGCCCAAGCGCAACCTTTGATTGCTACCAATCATATTACCTTGTACAGCACTATCACCTGTTGTCATCTCCGCATTGGGATCCTACCCAAAGGTTCAAATGCATATTATTGGACAAAAGAAAAGTTTTACCTGCATCCAAAAAATAAGCATTTAACAAAATCCCTATGTCAACCCTACGCTCCAAGGCTTACCTCTTCTGGTCTCTCCAACCATCCTTGGGTCCATGTGGTCAAGAACCGGAAGATAACTAAACCTCAATGCACTTACTGCAATGGTTTCAGACATAGCGCCAAGACCTTCTTGAAAAGACTTTACCAAGGAGGCAAGACAGGGGCCATCAGCATGAAGGAGAGGCGTTCCAGGCTGAAATACCTACTTTGCCTCAAAAATCTTCCATAAACTCAAACGATCCTGGAGCTATCATACCTGAAGAAAAAGTTTTGTTACCCATCTATAATAAAAAAATTAATACTTCTTACTCTTCTTTGGATGACTCTACCATGTTTCTTATGCTATCTCCCCGGTTTGGAAGTCTGGTAACCAATGTCACAGTTAAAGTTAATAAAATTTCGGTCCTTGCCATAGTTTACAGTGGCTCCCTCATGAACGTTACATCGTCCAAGTTGATAATGCACATCAAGGTTGCTTTGATTTTGCCATACTATATGGAGTAAGGCATGGCTGGCCTGCAATGTACTCTATTAAAGGGGCCTATTCTTCCATACCTATCCAGTTTTGAAAGCTCGCTATAAATATCCCCACCGTCATGTTAGATAACCTTAGCTATGACCTACTTCTCAGAACTCATTTTCATCAAGACTATTCAGCAGTTTTTCATTATGATAATAGCTTTCTATACCTACTTCGGCATCAGGTCCTCCTGATCATTAAAGCCTTCCATGACTCTAAGACAGATTTCAAAACTGAGCCTGCCTACTTAAGAGTGAGGGCCGAATTAATTGACTCAGATATAACATAAGGAGCTTTTGAGTCCAATTGCCCCCTGCTGTTGATGGACAAGAAGGCATGCCAATCTACTTATATATGGCAATCACTATACCTCCGAAGTCCCAAATTATTGCTGACATCTGGGTCCATGTTAACATCCCCTCTGGATACCTATTGGAAATTTGAGGCCTAGACAACCCATCCTCCAAGGAGGTACTAACTCTTACCAGGAATTCTAGCTTCATCTTATGCTGGATCTATATCAGTGTTATTAACTAACCTTATTGACAAACCCAAGGTGATAGGCCCATACATAACCACCGCCTATGTCTGCCTCCTCCCAATGGAGGCTGTCAACAATGTATATAGTTTTGTGAGCCTTAGATATTTTGGGTTGGAAACGCCCCCCATTGGTGGCCCTGGTCAACACCAGTATTGGAAAGGACCTCACTGAAGACCAACAGCGTAAAGCGCAAGAATTATTGGAGGAATTTTCAGATCTATTTTTGGCCTTGACCTATGACTTTGGAAGAATCTTGGAGTCCTACATCATGTGGAGACTGGATACGCTCCCCCTTTTTAGTCCCATCCTTATCAAAAGAGCAAAGTTGAAGAATCCCAGGTGGTGGTGGATCTCAGACAACTACTCGACGCCAGGATGCTAGTGCCTTCATGCAGCCCTTGGGACTCACCTCTTATGCTGGTTTGGAAGAAAGATGGCAGCCACCAGGTGGTGATGGACTAATGATGTCTCAACTCCATCACTTTGAAGGACAGTTAACTTTTGCCCTAGATTGACAATTCCCTCCAACTTCTCGCTAAATTACAGTACTTTTCTGCAATGGACCTTGCCAGCAGATATTGGCGAGTGAAGCTCGCCCCTGAAGATTGAGCCAAGGTCACACTCATAGCCGATGAGGGACTATTTGAGCCCACAAGGAGGCCTTAAAGCATCTGTAACGTGCCAGACACTTTCCAATGCACCATGGACGGGATCCTCGGGAACTTAAGGCTGTCATGTGTCCTCATCTACCTAGACAACATTACTGTTTTTTCACAAATCTTTAATGGACATGTTGGCATCTTAGGAAAGGTTTCAATCAGCTCCAGAAGGCTTCTATAAAGTTCAAACCCTTTAATTACTCTTTCTTCCAGTCAGAAATGGAGTTTATGAAACACAAAAGAAAAAAGATGGCATCCAGCCCATACAGGAAAAAGTCAACACCATAGAAAAGGTTTTGCGCCAATTGAGCTTAAGGGATATTCAATTTCTTCCTAGCCATGGTGGGCATTATTGTCAGTTTATCCTTCGGTTTGTTAAACCTAGCTGAGCCTCTATTTTACCTCCTGCATAAATATGTGCCGTTTGAATGGTGGCATGAACAATAACAGGCTTTTAATGCGCTTATAGCTTCTCTATGTACTTAACCCATCTTAGTCCACCCACGTTTGACCAACCTTTCTTGTTGTTTAAAGATACAAGTGATGTAGCTGTTGGGGCTATCTTAGCCCAGCATGACAAAAATCAGGTCTACCATCAAGTGGCCTATTTTGGCAAGACACTGAGTTTGGCCTAATGGAACTACAGCGTTACTGAGAGAGAGTGCCTGGCTGTTTTGCTAGTCATCAAGCATTTTTGGCCTATCTCTGTGGTATCCACTTTACCATCTTCACCGACCATTTCTTGCTCCGGTGGCTCCAGAAGATGAAAGACACAGATGGCCATTTAGCCAGAGGGGCCTTATGACTGAGGAGCTATGATTTCATTATTGTTCATCATGCAGGCGCGATCCACCAAAACGCCTGATGGCCTCTCCAGAGTGCCAGTGCTAGTAGCTTTGACCCCCAAAGAGGATTAATTGTATTATTTGATTTGTTGATCTGAGCGTTAAGAGTTGGAAACTTCTGAAGTCCAATCTGAGCTCCAAAGGGTGACCCAAGGCACTCAAATCAAGGAAATGCTGCTCTAAAAGAGGGTCAATAAGAAATGGCTCAGTTATGTCCGCCCTTCTTCCCAAACTGATGTTATCCTAGAGGGCCATACTACTGTGGGACACGGGGCAGTTAAGAAGATTATGAATGATTGAAATCATGATGCTACTGGGACCAAATGGTGGAGACTATCCAGAAGGTTTTGGAGGCGTTTATGACTTGCTAGTCCTAAGCCTGAGGAAATCTTCAATTTCAATATTTTTTACCACCCTGACAGGACCCTTCTGCGTCATTAGCTTCAATTTGATAGGCCCTATCCATACTGGATTGCGTGGTCATAAATATATTCTCCTATCTGTGGACCACCTGACCAAATGGGTTAAGCAATTTCAGTCCCGTTGCTACTGCAAAATTCACGGCTTTCTTTCTTATTAAGTCCATTTTCACCTATCATGGTTGGCCGCAAATTTTACTTTCATGCAATGGGTTTTAATTCACCTCACAAAAGTCCAAGAATTTACTTCTTTTTTGGCACTAACCAAAGTTTCGCCGCACTTACAACCCACCAGCCAATGGGGCGGTGGAACGCACTAATGGTACCCTTGTATCTATTTTACAGAAGATGGCCGCCTTTGACTCTGCCCACTAGATAATTATCTTCCCACCTCCTTGCTTGCCTACCAGATAAGTTACCACTGAATCATTAGAATATCCCCTTTTGAAGCTCTGTATAGACGTTCTCCCAGTTCCTAAGTAGCATACAGCCCTTGCTTAAAACCTCCGCTCCTGAGAACTTCAACTTAACCATGTGGGCCATAGCTGATGAGATTGTTCAGCTTCAAGCCCTAGCCACGCAAGGCATTGTCACCACCACTGGAAGGGAGACATCCAGATTTAATGTTGGCTGTCCTTCCTTACCCGTTCTTAATTAGGTGACCTCATTTCTCTTTTATCACCATTGACCCAGAGGTTGACATAATAAGCTTGACGTTCTTTGGTCTGTACATTATAAGTTATTCACAAGGTGATATCTGAGAACTCCATTGCTTATATCAATTCGGACAGTGGTGAATCAAGCGCATGGTGATTCCTCCAGCCTTATACCCCCTCTGACAGGATCTTGAGGGGGCGTTGTTGGGATTCAAGATGATGAGCAAGTCGAAATTTACAATCCCAAATAGAGTCTCAACTGATTAGATCTCAAACCAGTGTGATCAGAACCTTATCCTGAAGGCACTGAAACTTGATTCTTTCAGGAAGCATCACATATATAAGAATTGATATTATCAATTTCAGGAATCCCATCCCCACTTCCTAAATAATGAGAGGCGCTGCCCACACCGCTGCGGTCATGAAGACAATGCAGTACAATGAAGGCGCCATCTAGGCGGTTGATCCAGAAGGCAGTAAAAGATCCTGATCTCGCGGGGCCATGAAGATCCTTGTGGCACCATGTTTAATGTGCCCCATAAATATCAACGTTTTTAACACAATAAAGTGATATATATTCTCTCCATCTTTCTGTTTTTTGACTTCTCAACTAATTCTAGCTTTGGGCCCATTTTGGACTTTGGCGACAGTCAAGAGAATGTTGCGCTGAGACATTGGTTGAGGAATAAAGTTCTGAACCATTTACAGCTTTGGCCGCAACACTTTTCTCCTAAGGCGGGACCTGGGGATGATCTGAGATACCAGGCGTGTACTTTATTAAGCACAACATTTGTATCATTGTTCCAGATGGAGTATTCCATTCCTCTCTTTGTTAAGACAATGGAAGGCCCAGTCCAAATGATTTTTAACTTCTCTAATTATGTTCCCTGCAGGTGATTAAATAAAACCTTATCTCATACGCTGAACTCTAATAGCCTAGTTCATCTTTTGAATCTCCCGTTGGCTTTGAAGATAGGCACATCAATGTTGCTTAAAGCCTATAATTATATTCTTATAACCTCATCAGCTAACTCCTGCTGATAGTTTCCAGGCGGCAGGTTCTCCCATTCCGTTGAGATGATTGGTGCTAGGAGGGTCATCAGAGCTGCCTCTTGCCCATACAAGGCTTTGAGAGGGGGCATCTCAATCATTTGGTGGTGGCTCAATTGGTAAGCCAACATTGATAAGGGCAGTAACTGATTCCATTTAAACTTGTAAACAAGTGCTGTTTTCTTTAAATCCCACCTAAGGTTACATTTACTCACTTGATTATTCTATTTGAGGATAAGTGTAGGGGGTAGTGCACTGCTGCTGTACCCCACTAGGTCCATCAGTTTCCTCGCTAAGTCTGAGATGAGATTCTTCCCTTTGTCTGACAGTAAAACTTGAGGGTAATCATGCCTCATGATAACTTGTTTGTATAGGAATTGACCAGTGGAGTTTAAGGTGTATGTTTTGACCTCTGAGGCCTCAACCCTACTTAGTGAAGTGGTCAACTCGCTACTGAGATAAAATTTGATCTTCTGGAGGGAGTTGGTAAGGATCACACCACATCAATTGAGACATTGCTGAAGGGCGTTGTGAGGTTTTAGAAAAAACTCAAATCATTTCTCCAGCGGGTGCAAACTTGCACAAGTTATGCACATCTCCAAGGCTTGATGCACTTTGATTGACATGCACTCCCAGCAGGACATTTTTTAAGGTATCCCAGAGTTTTTTGAAAACTTTCATGGCCCACTTGCTTATAGGCATCAATCACTAAGTCCATGTGATTGCTAGGTCAGATATAGGGTACCACTTGTTTTATATCTTTTTTTATGTTTCCATTTAAATGCCGTGTGTCTTTGGAACATCTTCTCAAAACGCTCTTAATCTCCTCTGTTGCTTCCTGATGAGCCTCTTCTGATATCACAATTAAGTCATAAAGGCAATAGCTATCAGGTGTTTACAAGTGAAACACTGGTAATCTTAACAAGCCATCCAATTTTAGGTGTTTATCTCCTGCTTAATGTATGATTTCAAAATCATATCCGTGGAGAAGTACAGCCACATGGGCAAGGCGTCCATTGGGATCATTCATATGTTCTAACCAGCGGAGTAATACATAATCTGTGACTACTATAAAAGGTACCCCATACAAATAAGCTCTAATTTGTTTAGCTATGATCAACACCAATCACTCACGTTTGGTGACTATGTATTTCTTTTCTGCTTTAATGAACACTTTTTTTAATACTTATTTTGTGATCTACCCCATCTTCATCCAATTATGCCAAGATCGCGCCAAGTCCTACATCACTGTCATTGGTATACAGGTAGAATGTTTTGTTGAAATCTAGATTAGCCAAGATTGGCACTTCTACCAATCATGCCTTTAACTCTGCAAAGGCCTGCTCCTGTTCCAGGCAACACTCAGACTTCATTTCCTTAGTGAGCAGTTATGTGAGGGGAGCTCCCAAGTCCATGAAATGGGGATGGACTACCAATAGTATCCCACCAATATGAGGAAGACTTGGATAACCCTCATGCTCCTTGGTGGCTCCATTGCCACAATGGCATTCACATTCACATCTTAAGGATTAACCTAGCTAGGGCTAATATCATGCTCAATGAACTCTGACTGTCACGTAAGGAAGGTGCACTTGCTTTGTTTCAACTTCATATTGGACAAGTGCATCTGCTTAAAGACCTCTCAAAGTGTGAGGATTCGCTACTTTCATAAACTAGATTGGTTGATCCACCCTTTTCAATCAGATATTGGGGAACGATCTCAAGCCCATTATTAAAAAATAAAATTTAAGGCACACTCTTGATGGGCATTGGGTTTCTGTTGAGGCCCCTCATCATAATTTCATAACAAGTTGAAGAGCAGAAAGGAGCAATTTTGCCGCGAAGTTTTATTGGCCAAAGTCTATATGACAAATATTGGGAAAATCTGCAATAAAATTCAAGCACAATTTGGGTGGATTGAGGCCAAAGTCCTGACAGGAGCACCAACACATAAATCTATCTTACTAATACCCTTCAAAGATAAGGGAATTTTTGTTAGAGAAATTGCGAAATATGCAAGTATGCTGGAATCCCAACAGAAGCAAACAATTTGGCAGATTAAACCACAAAATCAGGCACCTGCAATGTGCAAGATGAAGCATGGCACAAAAGTACTGTCGTTTTTAAAAGATTCATGAATTCAGGTTTAAGTTGTATTCCACAGTCCCCACCCCTCAATTCCCTCCATTTATAAAAAGTCAGTGTTCTTCTAATGGTAGAATGCTGAGATATTTCATCATATTGTAAATGGACCTTTAATTTCGCCAAAGTTAATATAAGATTTTTATAAGTTTTCAGCTATTATGATTGTCCCCAAGGAACCACCCCAACCAATGGAATGCCTGCACTCATTTTATTAATAAATGATTGCAGCTGTCATGTTAGTTATTTCATCTATTGCCCCCTTTAGCACAGAAACCTTTAGTAGTCATTTCCTATGAGTTTCACATGATGCTCCTGCTCATGAGAATGAGTATCCAGAAGATAAAAATGAGCGAAATGATCAATCACTCATTTATAATGCTGTGTTTGTAAAAAACAAAGGCGCTAATTAGGTGGTACTTACTTGGGGTACACTGTTGGGATTAACCCTGATGAAACAAACACCCCTCATAACAAGTTCATGTCCAAATGAGTCAGGAGTACATCCCAAATGCAAAATGAAGAAGGTCAGATCAATCCATCAATCAATCTAATCTGCCGTTATTATAAAGAAAATGGGAACACTGATTTGGAAGATGCTACTCAAGGTGACACTATTAGGATCAAACCTAAAAGAGCACTTGTCTCCCCAAGTTTTCAGGCACTTACCCAAAAGAGTCAGGAGTATAACCTGAACGTGAATTTCATATGGACTGAGCAGTCCCCTCCTGACAACACAGAAGTTTAACCTCAATGTGCAAGGCATGGTCAGGATTACTTCCACGCTCAGCTTAGTCGTCAAGTCAGGAATGATGTTCATGTATTAATCTTTTCCGAATTTATCCCCATGTGGTCCTTATTCATATATCATCAGAATGGCGATGCCTTATGGACTTTGGATCCTATTGAGGGTAATGGGGTACCCCTAATGGAAGCCAAGTCTTTCCTTGGCACGTTGGTTGTCTTATACAGAGGTACTGCAGATGCTTTTCTAACGTCTGGCTTAATACAGTAATGTCATTAAGGTTTATCAGCTTACTTTATAAATTTAGATCACTAAAATTGCAATACATCACGCTCTTGAAGGTAGCAGGGGCGTTGCAGAGCCTCTGGGGCATCCTTATGGGCTCAAATAACCCCTTGGATACTGATCAGTGCATTTTCTCCTGACCCTCTGATGAGAGCTCCATCTGACAGTAGCTACCGGCCAGATTTACCTCTGAAAAATATTTTAAGCTTCCCAGGTATTTTAAAGCTATCAATGTGAAGGAGCGGGTACAAGCCCTTCTTAGTTATCTCCCTCAGGTAGTTGTAGTCCATGGCTACTTTATGGGTTCTATCCTTTTTAATCACTAGAAACAAAGGATATTCCTAAGTGCTCTTTGATGTTCTGATTAGCCCTACCTTGACTAGATGGTTCAGCTCTTTTGCGATAACTGCATCCACTGCTTTTTAGTGGTGATAGGGTTTATAATTGACGGTATAGTAGAATCAGTATTCAAATTATAGACCTAGCCCTTGAATAAGCCATAATCATAGTAGCTTGTATTAAAGATGTAAATAAACTCATTTAGTAGCTCATTGAGCTCCTTCTGCTGTTCAACCCTAAACCTGCGCTTGTCAAAATCACCTAATTCATGCACAGATTCAATATCTGAGAAACTGGTCAGTCAGGCCAGTGTAACAACTTGTCCTTTTTCAACTCTGATAAGTTTGGTGGTAATATTTCCCAGAACGAAGTTAAACTATCAAAAGTAATTAATGTATAGAACCCTTCTAGTATTCTGTATTCCTGATCGTGTATTCCTTTGCAGCTTTATACTTCCAATATGGTATCAGTTATAATCTTTACACTAATTGACAGTATCATCCTGCGTTGATCCTCTTTAGTGAATATCTATATTATAACTAGCGCTATGCAAAAGCCGTTCTCTGCTAACAGTAGGCGGTAACAGCTTTAAACTTACTCACCAAGGTGTAGTGTATAGTGTATATAGATTGGTCCATTTAGACCAAGCACATATGTTGTTTCCGCTGTTTGTTGTCCTCATCTGTAAATCCAGAAGAATTTGGTAACTAAAAATGCTCACAAATCTGGTGGTGAAATCAATCTTCGTTCCAAACTCCAAGATAATATGTGTCCCAATCAAGAGGTCATAGGGATTGCTGTCCAAAACCACTGCCAGTGCTTTTAGGACCATGTGCCCAAAGAATAAGGGTAATGCATAATAAGCTCCTTGAGCTCAGGTAACATTAGGTTCTGCAGTGTGTTACTTCACATTGTAATTGATATCAGGCATGAACTTCAGTTTTTTCATGAGCTTTGATGAGAAGATGTGGACAGGACCCCGTTGTTTAGCACTGCCAATACGCGCATCTTCTGGGTGACTTCCAAATTTGTTATAATCTTACCAAAATGGTTTCCAATAGTCATTAAATCAGGTAGCAGATTCTTCAAACTGTCTAAGAGAATCAGTGCTCGTGATAGTTTTGGCAGTATCTTCACCATCAGGTGCCAAAATCTTGAAGGTAGTCATAACTAACTGCTCTCCTTCTTTGACTGAATTGATGACCTGGGTGGGCTTATTTTCTTGTGTTGAATAGGTATTGCTTTATTTGTAATCAGTGCCGTGAACTCTTTATCTAGAAGGCACAGACACTGTGCTAGGTGCCCTAACACGTGGTATCCTGCACTAGCCAGATTATCATCTTCACGATTGTCTTCATTCTCAGTGTGGAGATCCACCCAAATTACATCTTTAAGGGTATCCTCTTTAGGGGGTGTCATTTTTTTCATTGGCAAATAACAAACAAGATCAAAATAAATTCCCAGGTTGAAGGATATTGTTGCAGGTGAATTGCTAATGAGTTAAGCTTTTAGGTGGTTAGGAACCCTTTTCCTTTGGCTTGTATCCCTTATTGTTAGTGACATAGACGTTCTTGCTAATTCATTAAGGGTGATGGTGTTGGTTCAATTGCCTTATATTCAGTTTATACATCCCTTTTACATCAAGTAATGCTTTCTTTAGTGCTTTGAGGGACAATACGCTTTTAAACGCTAGAGTCATAAGCATTTTCAAATTGGGATGCATCTCCAATGAACTTAGTAAAGTGGTTTTTGCGGTAGGAAAATCTAAAGTCCTTATAGTCCATAACTGTTGAGCCTTGAGATAGTATTGAGAGGCATATTTTGCGACTGACTCATTCTTGCCCATTTTCATCAAGAGGGACCCTTGCTTCATATTTTGGACGTCTTTTTAATGCCAAACTCTGAGAGTAGGATACTCTTTACTTCAGTCCAAGGTAGTCCAGGTCATAGGGTTGCACTAAAGATCTCCTAAGCCTCGTGGCTCATGCACCCTTGCACATGACGAGCCTTCTGGTAATTGTTAGCGCCATACATGCTTTTCTCATTCATATAGAGTAAATCTACAATAGTTTCCTCTCCAGGCGTTTATGGTCCTAAATTACAATTTGAAGTTTGAATCCTATTCAACAATATCAGCACTTATCGTGGTCAGTTGTGTAGCAGTACTAATTAGTTGTGGTACATTCTGTTGAGTGACTCAGATGGGTGCCTCCAATTGGGTTACTAATCAAGTAGAGGTAGGTTCAGGTACAGTTTGCATTTGTGCTATTAAATCCCTTTGTATTCTTATCCATGACAAACAGCGTATTGTTGTTCTGGTCAAAGCGTTCTTCATAGTCATTCAAAGTGGTGATGGTTTTGCCGTTCTCTTTTTGAGAAATAAAAATCTCTCCTAAATATTATTAAGCTTAGATTCCAGTTTTAAGTTGGGTTATGGTCCTCTCACAATAGGCAGTGAGGCAATCCGTGCTAAAATGGTGGTCTCCTTGACGCACTCATTACTGCATAGATTGTGCACTTCTAATTCCAGTGTAAGGAGTCTGGAACAGATTATATCCTCCTCCCTCACTAGGAGCTCAGAGGAATCCTATCTGTTATATACTTCCATATCATCTTTCAAACGAGTTGCTCATGTGGACATCATGATCATCACTAGGGCCTGATGATGCCACCCTGTAGTGAGCACCACAGTCATTTCGCTGACCTCAGCTCAATTAACATGTGAGCCGACTCACTGCTCAGAGATCTACTCTGCGCAGATTAGGCACAAGACAACCTTTGCTATGATCACAATATCCTCATAGAGCAAATTATCCTTTGATGCTATCATTGTAGCATTAATCACTTTGGTAAACTGTTTAGACCCATGTCAAATCTCTTTCTTGACGCTTTTAGGAATATTTAATGTACGTTGGCCCTCAGGATTTAACAGAAGTTGATACAACCTCTCCCTCGGCAGCTCAGCTGCAAGGTATCCTCAATTGAGAGTGTACTTGTCCAAACAGAGCATATCTAAGACTAGTCACTGTATTCTGTTTATTTGTTTAATCCCAGACTAGTTACTGGTGATTGGCTAACTTAAACAACTATAAGTGAAAGGAAAAGGAAAACTGAGATTCTGCAGAAAAATATTTTAATAAGATAAAAAGTAAAGTATTTTATATCTTACGATAAAATTCAAGTTATAAAAATGAATGAAATACTGTAAAATAATTTGAAATAGGGTTTTATATGGATGTTTTTAAGATCCCCTAGCTAGACGTCGTCTAATTGCCGCTTTAGTGGCCATGTCCATTTTGCCCAATTCCTGTGGCTCTAAGCTCTTTCTTGCAGTTGTTATCCCTGAACCTGGATGTCCAAGGGCCCTTTACTAGTCCCCACTTCTGGGTGTTGTATATTGTATCATCTTGTAATATTGCTTTATCAATAAATCTGGTAAAGCTCTGGTCAACGTCAGGGTCAAGAAATGGCGCTCCTAAAAATTCGCATTTCATCATGGTTTCAAGTAACTCTCAAAATTAGTTGATTTCCAAATTTAGCAATATTTGCTTTTGATCCTCAAACGCTCTTATAAGAGTAATTTTGTCCGCTCATCCTAGCTTCATTTGTAAAATTCAAATTATTTTGGCCCCCAAAAGGTATATAATGGGGTTTATTTCCATTTTAATTTTTTGGCATTGTTGTCATCTTCATATATTAAATCTTCTGACTCTTTAGGGCGAAAATTATTTTGGATGAAGTCATCCTGATCTTGATGAGAATTCCTTTGCTCACCCAAATCTATAAAAAGGGCTCATTCACTCCCATATGTAGTGGGTTGGTCGCCTGTACCTCCACCAGGTTAGGGTTAAATTCTAGTCATTACACTGGTCAAAGAATAATCTTTTTATTAGTACTAGATGGGTCAAAGAATAATCTTCTTAACCATTTGTGGCCTCATCCATGACAGTTTCCTCCGGTTATTCCTCTGGGATCATTTTCAGGCACATCAATGTCCCAGGTTAGAGTTTACTCCCACAAATCATGCAGCAGTTTGTACTCTCTCTAAGTGATTTCATATTGCTTTAGGGCTGCCACTCAATGTTAGGTTGCAACCATCTATCCACATCAGGTTCTTTTCAGTTCCATACTGGCTCAGCTCAGCTACACATCCCCATGTTGTCCCAGCCCTTTTCACCTTCTGATGTCCAAAGCAAGTGCAGAACCTTCCAGTTTCCCATCTGCTTCTTAGGAAAGGGTATATTTTTCAAATTCTTTATCAATTATTGAATTATTGTGACATTGTTTTACCACTCCTAGGAGGAATTCACACCACGCCAATGATTTCTTGGCAGCTCAACCTTGTCAGAAGGTTGAACTAAAAAATAAGTAATTAAGGCTTTCCATTACATGTTACCCTCTTTACTTCAATATTTCACCCATCCCTACACTACCTAGTGGTTTTTATGTTGAGAAGATTAGGCCCTTATGCAAAAAATTCCCTCAACTACTCCAAAAAATGGTATATTTTACTCCAGGTAAATCCTTCTTTACCTCTATCTTTTTTCTCATTTTTTTCCACTCCCCCAAGTCCCAAAATCCTGCTATAATAACTCATATGGTACAATTCTTAAATTTTGACATGAACCTAACTACGGCCTGCCAATTTTTGGCTCTTTTAATTAATTTCGCCAATATTCCTTTTTCAATTTACTATGCCAAAAAAACACTGGGCTGCCGCAGAAAGAGCGCATATCATTTTTAAAAACTTTTTGCAAAAGTTTTGCTACTTGATTAGATAGCAGCTTATCATGGCGTTCCCCATCACATCTCCTAACCCCAAATCTCACACCAATTTTTGCAATTCTGACCACTCTTGTGCGTGAATTCTTTAGTATATTCCAACTAAAGAAAAGGCCAAATAGATAGATATGCTAAGAACAGGCAACCACTGCTAAAGCCATTCCCTTTATATAGGCTAGTTCTTTCATCTGTTAGTGTACCAGTAAATTTTGCTTTTTCCCACCTCATATTTTTCTATAAAATAATAACATTTTCACCTGCAATTGGTTGGTTTTTGTCATTTTATTTAAGCATTTTGGGTATCATGGCCGTATTTTAATTAACACGCCCTTGCTAAGATGGCTGGTCCCTCATCTGAAAAAGGGCTTAAGGCCATCTTACTTCTTACTTCTCGGTTGCATGGGTGGTTCCATGGGAACTTCAAGCTAGCTACCAAAGTGAACTTGGGATTTCAGACCTAGCAGATCTTAAGTACAATTATCATAAAAAGCATTAATTAGATATAGGAAAATGTTTCACTAATTATAGTAAAAAAACCTTCTAGTCCAAGGTCATTGTCAACACTCAATATATATAATTTTACCTTCTGGATAATTGTTGAAGAATCATATAATTTCTCCATAAGGGACGTTTTAACATGTCTTATAAAACTCATCCTTCCTACTCTAATCCAGTCTCAGTATTACTTGCTAAGCTTACTAAATAGTAGTAATATAGTTAAGAATTAGAGCTTCTATTGAGTTTTATAAGCCTAGTATCCATGAATCAGACTAACAACTTCTTTAACTTGAGTAGTTTCCATGATTTAAGCTAAGGTAATCTCCTACAATAAATAATACTAATCACAACTTTGTTAACTGTTTATCCAGTTTTTAACTGAAGAACCTTATAAAGATTCTAACTAAGCATACTAATATACATCTAAAACACCTATTTTGCGAAATTTAAGAACAACTCATTGTGTTAACACTGGGAATATAGGCCTGTGAGTGTTAGGCCTTATAGAAAAGTAAAGTTAAGAAAGCCTAAATAGCATTAGATTAAGAAGCTGCTAAATCTGGGCTGTTGAAACTATCTTAATTATACTTGTTCTTAACTATTTTCTGTTCTATAATGAGGATGAAGATTATTAGATATAAAAACTTCTTAAGATTAGATATAATTGACCCAGAAAGTCAGCTACCTTTTTTATAAACTGCATCCATCTAAAATTTTAGCTGTGGTTCAGTAGTTTTTCTTCATTAAACCTATCTGTAATGATAACTGGTCCACATAACTCATTTGAAGTAAACTTCAAGGGAAATTGAGCAAATGCCAAGGTAGATATTGTTAGGACAAACTCACATCCTACATGGGATTCATAGCTTACATATAAAGTTCTTAGATATATGATGAACAACATAACTTAAAACATGCAAGTAGTAAGAAAATAGATCTCTTGTAAACATAGGTTCCTAAGGAAGTAACTCAGTAGGTGAGTAAAATAGAGACTCAAAAATAGTACATCAATTTCTTTACTGTAATATCTGTGGTAATACTTGGTGTGAAATTGGCGCATTGGCGTTGTATTTCAGGTGCACAGGTATCAGCGCACAACAAAACCAGGTACTATTTGATGAGACTAACCTGGATATAAATTCTATAAAAAAATCTTGTTATCATCTGTATGCTTTTTCTTAATAAAATAAAGGAGCACAACGTAGTATCTAACACTGCCAGTGGCTTAGAGGCTCGCTATATAAATTTTAGTATTATGCTAGTGCTAACTACTTTAAAAAGATTACTCCATACAAATGGCCATCCCGCTTAAATAGTCTTTTCTCTCTACTAAAGGCTTATTGTTCCCATCAAAGATTACTAAGCACCTAAGCTTGGTAGATTAAAGGCCTAATGTCCAAATTAAGCCAGGACAGCATATGACTATAAACTCGGGTTTTTTCCTATTATGATTAAAATGCCAATGATCATCAAATTTCTGTCAGATGGCCATATTAAAAAGGACCTTATCACCATTTATTCTACACTAGTGCAAAGCATGATAGAATACTAAAACTAGAGTAGATAATTGCAAATATGATCCTAAAGGCCACAAGTCAAAGTAAATTAGATTAGAGCATAAGTTGCATCATCAGGGATTAAAGATTTAATCTGCTCAAGGGTCCTAGGAACAAAGGCCTCATAAATTTTTGGGCCATGAGGCAAGAAAATTAATAAACAATTGAAACCTCTATCTGAATATTAGTTAAAATACAAGATTAAGTAAATAGTAATAGTAATAGTTATAAAGATGTTATCAAACCAATTATAACATTTCCCCACTTGACCAAACTTCAGAGAACAAAGATGAGCAGGGATCAACTAAATCATTTAAAACTTAATGAACGTTAGCCAGAACAATGCTGATATGTCTTCAGGAACTTAGCATGCACTCAGTCAATAAGGTGCCCTAAATGGGATTTTTCAGAATGTAGACAATCTAGATCTCTTCTCAATGGTTATATTAGGCCTTTTCCATATGTGCTCCAAGTTGCTATTCTATTTAAACTCATGATTATAATAATATAGAACTATTTCCCCTAAAGCAAAGTGAGAAAAATTCCACCGTTCCTCATAATTGTGTTCCTTGGACCTTACTTTCTGAACCAGTGCATTAGAATATGCTGCGCTTTGTAGCTGGATTAACTTCTGCATCAGCGTTTATAGATATTTATTGGTACTCATATTGATATGATGAACAAAAGATATTAAATTGGGGGGAAGCACCAGTTGCTTCTCATAAAGTAAAGCGATTGAGGATTGCCCCTTTTCCAAGTGATAATAAATATCATAGGCGAAAACAGCAGAAGGCAAGAGAAAGTTCCAGCTGGACGCCTTGCCATGATTATTTCTTTTTAATACCAACATGAGCACCATTGATTGTTCCACAGTGCCGTTAGTCTCAGGGTTATGATTGTGGACAATACCTCTTATATACCCATCATATTATTGATTTTGGAAATAATTTGGGACGTAAATTTAGTACCACCATCTGTCAACAAGATTTGGGGCATCATGCCAATAAATAATAATTCATAGGATATACTTAGCCATAGGTATGGCCCTAATTCCCTGAACAATTTAGCCTCCACCCACTTGGTGAGGTGATCAATGGCTACATTAATATATTCAGACTGACCAGACCTATTGGACAGAGGGCCCTCAATGTCAATGGAGACAGTGTGCCAAGCAAAGTTGGGTTTGACCAATTGAAACTAGGAGGCTTTATGATAAGGTCTGTCCAATTAGCATTCCTTATAACAGAGGAGGGTCTCATTACTTCAAAAATTTTATAATTCTAACTTTTCTGTTTCAACAGCTCAAGCATCATTTTAAAGTCCTCATGCTCAGTCGCCTATGGCCTCAATAATATCAATTTGCTCTGTTGGTTGGGGTATCCAAAATTGCTAATCTTTTAATTTTATAGTTTCTCATTTTTGACATCATTTTCTTACTTGGTTTTTTTAGGGAGCGCTATAATTTTTCCAGTTTGTTTCCATAGTATAGGTTTTTTAGCTTATCAAATAATTCATCGGCCACATCAGATGCAAGGCCATAATTGGCAATGAAGATAAACCATCAGTGTTTTGATGCTTTATGCCATGGGTGCTAAATTTTTATTTTATAAACTTATAATTTAAGGCCCATTATTCCAGCGCTCTTAAAGCTCCTTCAGATCCTGTAACCAGCGGAGTGCATGGTCAGTAGACATGGGGTAAATGTACTCCATTGATGTAAGCCTAAAGTTGTTTACAAGCATAGATAGTGGCCAGACACTCTTTCTTTGTAATGGTATAGTTTTGTTTGTGCACACCCAGCGTCGTGCTGAATTAAGCAATTGATGGTCTATTCTCTCAGAATCAATTGTGGGATAACACCGATATTATGGTGGTGAGAGAGACATCTGTCTGAATAAATGAATTTTTATCAAAGTCTGGGTACATAAGCATTGGTGCTTTGGTAAGGAAAGCTAGATTGTCAAAGGCCAGCTGGCAGTAACCCATCCACTCAAATTGATATCACATATTTGAGAAGGTTAAATAAGGGTCCACCTATTTTTCTCAAGTTCACCACAACCCAGTGCTAGTAGCCAACCATTCCAAGGAACACTTGGATGTCGCACTTGGTACTTGAACTTGTCATCCATTCAATAGCCTTAATCTTCACCAGGTGAGGCCATATCTTGTTTGTCAATGACAAACCCCAGACACTCAAGTTGTTTATGAAAACGATTGCACTTATATGGTTTGATTTTCAGACCATCCTTGGCCAGGCGGCGGAAAACTTCCTCTGAGTGCTTCAAATGCTTCGTTAACGTTCTTGAAAACATTTAAATCATTCAAATATACTAACACATATGAGATTTATGTAAATCCCTTAATGTGCTATCCATAGTGCGCTGACTGTTGCCAGAGCATACAAAGCCCTTGTGGCATCCTAGTTGGTTGGTATAGATCCTGAGCGGTAATGATAGCGCACTTATCCTGTTCCTCCTTTCAGCAGCTCATTTGCTAAAATCAAGAAGATGAATCCATAGCAGGGAAATACTGTGCGCCTTGAAGCGGTTTAGTGCATTGTAAATATAGGGTAAAGGATAGGATTTTTCTTGGTGATATTGTTGATCTTTTATTGAATTTATTACCCCTCTATTAGATCCATTATTCTTCTTGGTAATCAACACCAAGGAGGCCCAAGGATTCTTGGAAGGCACTAACATCCCCTGCTGCATGATTTGTTCATATGGTCAGCAACTTCTTCCGCTGCATTTTAGTTCCTAATGGATGGAAATTAAATCAGTGGATGATTACAAGTATTGATCTATGTAATACATCATGTGTAAAACCCAAATCATAACCTTTTGAAGAAAAAAACACTGATTTTTTTACAGGGCCAAAGCTTGGTCCTTTTAGTCTTTAGTCAAACCGGAAAGACGTTTCCAAGGTATCAAGGAACATATCAACTGATCCCCATTGCCCTCAAGCCCAACTTTTATCCATATTATCAAATCCATGGTTGCTTGATACTTTCTCCACAGATAAAACATGAATAAAAGCAAAGATTTAATGGCAATTAACCTGAATATAATAGTGATACAGGTTAGCTAAAATCACCTAAATTTTGACATGTTCAGGGAGGATAAACTAATAAGGAGGACAGGTTTTAATTTTGACCTGCAAAATGGCGTGAATATCTCACCATATAATCCTTGGGAAATTTTTAAATCAATTTCAGTTCCCACTAGGATCTGGTGATCCACTGGAATGGTTAAACTACAGTTAGCACTGAGCGGAATACCCTTAGACTCCACAATCTGATTAGGTAACTGCTGGGTATGGCCATGCATCCTCTGAAATTAATGTCCACTAAGCCATCCTTGACACACAAGGTTAACAACCCCCTGATTTCAAGGCGCTAAGGCCTCATTTTTCCCGTTAAAATGCGTAAGAGCTTGTCAAAATATTGTTATGTGATCTCTTTAAAGTCTGCTTTGACTTTATGGGTTTATATAAATAAGATCTCAATAAGAAAGTCATAATTTGATTTAAGAAAACGATAGTATGAACGAATTTACTAGTGAGCCACACTGCAGCAGTATTGCATTGTATACTCCTTTGGAGGTTGTGGTCTGGGTTCCATAGTACCTTAATTTTCCAATGATATATATTTGGAGTGAGACCTAGTTTATTTAAAGCTTAGTGAAAATATATCAACCTGTGCTCAGTGTTGACAATAGCTATGTCATGGAAACGGCAGAAGAAGTTTAGACCGGGCTGCCAGTCAGGATGTGTGAGCACCCAAAAAGCAAGCCAGAATGCCAGAGGCATTGCCAACTGTACAACTTGATATGGAGCTGGGAAATGTGATACCACGAAGTGGTGGTGTAATAACAGGGTAAGGAGTGTTCCAACGGCAAACCACACTGAACCCATTCCCAACTCAGTAGTTCTAACTTCAGGAGGTGGGATTACTGGGATAGTCTCGACGAGATTCTTGACTTGAGAGGCCAACTCATTGGGGGCAATAGGGAGATGGGTTCTCTCTATCCATTGTTGTACATAGGGCCATAAAATCCCCATATATTGTTGTCAGAAATTCATAAGAGCGGGGTTGTAAGACCAAAAGTGTCTGACTCGCTGGGCCCAATTGACAATAGAGGGAGCCATGGTGACCAAAAGAATTGGTAAAGCCCACCCAGAGTGCAGGGTGATGGGCCACCAGGGAAATAACATCTGGGATGCAGTTAGAACGGAAAATAAAGAATGTTTGATTTTTTTAGCAAAAATTTATTGGGAAAGGAAAGTAAGAAAATTGACCAACAATTTTCTCAGTGCCATGCAACTGATTAAATAGTGGTCAATTGGGTAGTGACAGGATGGGTCAGGACCCAACAAATTTGGCCTGACTGGCACATTGTTTGGGAATGAGGGGTTTATTCTTTGGGAACTGACATTGCAAAATTTGGCGGTGGGCCAAGTCTCTGTCAGTTCGACCTCAAACATCCAAACCAGGGCTCAACTACATTTCTGATGATTAGCATGATGGCATTTGGACTGACGGGTGACAGGAATCCCCCAAGGCCATCCCTTATAGGGATGGGTCCATTTGGTTGGGAACGGGTTCAGGATGGCCAACCCACCCATGCTTGGTCATTTGACCGTTCGTTCAGTCAACAGCAGCACATCAGGTGCAACGCCCAAATTACTATTTGATGGCTTCAAACCCTCGTCGATAGTGCCCAATATTTGTTCAACTGGTCTAAAGATTGAATTGGAACCGTCAGGCAATCTGGCCAATATCTCATTCTTCATGCTTTTACAGTCATTCAGATTTTGGGCATCAGCCAGATTGCCAGCCAAATTGAACCTGACCAATTTCAATTTGATAATCTCAGCACAGATTTCACTAATTCCCCACAACAGTTTTTCTGAGGTAAGTGTGGGTATTGAAGGTGGGATTTGAAGTGGGCGAGCTGTTACCCATCGCTCATCTACTACATGAGCGAGGTCGCCCTGAGTGATGAGAGGTACCACCATCCTCTTTGGTGTCTTTTTATTTGGGAATGGGAAGATGGCCCGATCAAGAGCCAAAGGACATTCCCTGAGACTTACAAGCTATGACTTTATGCTTATTTTATTTAAAATCAATATATAAGTGCACTTGGAAAAATAAGCATCTGCTGAATTTAGTGTGAGGAAAATTAAGTGTCCGCTTGTTTTTAGTAATGTTAAATCTCTTCATCTAGTTGAGTCTAAATGCCTTAGCTTCTCAAGGTGTATATAGCCCTTTGGACCCATTTAACTATAGTATCTCACCAGAGGGGACAGAAGCTTTTATTGTTATAACTTTATATTTTAAGGCTTCAAACTACAGTCAGCGCCAACTCAGCCTCACATTTTTTCTGAGAGCAGATATAAAAACCTCCATATCATCTGAAGTCACTAGTTGAACCAGTAGAGATGGGGCGTCATTGTTGCTCTTTTTTTAATGAAAGGTGATTTGGGAAATTTTAATTCCCTGGAATTCTTTTAAAGGAAGCTGAGGTGTAAAATCCTGATTTTACTCTTCCCAGACTTTTTCAAGATTTTCTTATCCCCTGAGGTTCACAATAAAGATACTTTAGGTTTAGAACCCAGACTAAGGCAGCAATTAGCATAATGGTAAAGCTTTACAAAGATAACAGGTAATCTAGTTAAAATTGACCCTATTAGAATGAGGCCAAAAATCCAAATTGAATATTTTATTAGGGAGAAGTCCCAGTTGTGTAGGTTGAAAAGCCCCCAAAACCTTTTGCTAGACTCTTATACAGTGATGGTGCATAAGAGGAGATAATTCGTCATATGGGTAATGTCATGCTCCTCATTCAATAAAGGTATCAGAACTCAATACAATTCCTTGTAGTGTTGTAGGCATGCCAAAGAGCTATTTGTTCATCAAGATCAATTTTGTAAACGTTATCCCAGATAGCGTTTGCCTCCATGTATAAGTGTCCAGAGAATTCTTAAATAGGTTTATCTTTACTAAAAGAGATATCAAGGTATTCCATTTTTTGAGTAACTCATTTTTTTCTGCAACTCCAAATTACTTGACAATAAAATCTTTAGCATTAACGTAGGACATGCAGCCTTCTTTAGTCTTAGCATAACTAACTCCTGACTTTCAAAGTCCAGGGAGTTTATTTCTGCCGCCAACTTAGTGGTGTCAGACGCTCCATCCAACTACTCACAAAAAGATCAAGGTAACTGTGCTCATACATCTTCTTGTAAAAATTCAATGAATAAACAGGGGTAACCTAAAATTGAGTTTCATGGTTTCAAAGCTCAGGGGCCTGCATTGTCTTATCTGGCTTTCTAGGATGCTAATATGAGGAAGGAGAGTAAAACGGCCTAGAGCCTTTTTAGCGTTAAGATAAGCAGATGCTCCACTGACCAGAAAAATATAAAAACAACATGAAAATTCATATAACCATTGCCTCATTGCTTTCACTATATGGTTCCATCATCAGGATTTCTTCTTATCCATGAATATATAAGAGGGTCATCCACTAGATTGACTCTGTCAGCGCTTACACAGATCTTGTCAGATCTCATTTTAAATGGTACATCATCTCACAAAAATGGCGACGTTCTGCCTGCAACGTGGTTTCAATACTATCAACTTTAGGTAGCGTCTAGAAAATCTGCTTTCAAGTTGATGTTCTTTATTCACCAAGGACCTAACTTTATGTCCCTGATTTTTCAGTTACATATTCAAGGATTAAATCTCATGATAAAAATCAATATAGAAGTGAACAACTCATACATAATGTTATAAAGGCCGTTAGGGAAGCGTCAATAAATTTCTTATCTTTTTTTGACGCTTTTACTTAGCAATCATGTACGTTTTATAATTCCAACAGTTGGCCACTGTGAGCATCAAAGTCTTCTTGTAGTTTCAAATTTCATTGAAAGGATTTTGCTGGGCCTCGTGGGTGTCCACTTTATGTCAGAGGGTTGAGCTACCTCCACCAGGGGATAATCCTTGACTATGTTATCAGAATCTATGCTTATTAAAATAGTGTACAGGGAATTTAAGGTGTGGCCTACTGTAGTGCGCACCAAATGTAAAATTGGCACAGGGGTGTCATATTTTCAGTTGCATATTAATCAGCACAAAACAAAAAAAACAAAGTACTATTAGAAGATTGTAACTTGAAAAAGATGCTATAAAAGGAAACCTTATTATCAGTAATAGGGTTGATAAACAAGAGAGCACACCGTAGTATCTACTATTGCAAGTGACTCAAAGGCTCGCTATATTAACTTTAATAGTAGGATAAAACTTGCTACTTCAGAAAAAGATCCCACAAAAAAATGGCCATCCCACTTAGTTATGCTCTTCTCTCTACTATAGCGCATATTGGTCCATCCAGGGTTATTACGCAGCACCTAAGGGTGGTAGACTAAAGACGTAGTATCTTCATTAGGTCAGGACAGCAAAGACTGAGGACTTGGTACAAAACCTTATTATGAGCAATATGTTGATGGCCATCAAAATTACGGTGAATGTCCATAATAAAAATATGACCCTATTACTAATTATTTTACACTGGCGTGTAAAAAGATTGAATATTAAAGCTAGAGTAAATAATTGCGGATTTGATCTCAAAGACTACAAACCAAGGTGATCATTAGATCAAAGCAGAAGTTGCACCAGCAGGGTTTAGGAATTTGATCTGCTTATGAGTCCTAGTGAACAAGGGCCCTATATATTTTGGGGCTGCAAGTCAAGAGAATTAGTAAAGAGCTGATTAAACCCTTTAATAAATTAGTAGTTAATTTATGAAATTAAGTAGATATAGTATCAATTATGTTTGATCAAAATCAATTACAACACTTGGTGAGCTATAAATGAATATTCAAGGTAATTTAATAGGAAGAAAAAAATATATCTTCATAGCCAACTTGAAGTAGATAGGAAAACAAAATAAGATTGTATTCATTATTGTTATGAATTAACTAATCACTTGTAGATTAAAAACCAACATAGGATCTTTAAACTTATCAACTTATTATAATCAATTTATTGGGCCCTACAGTGTCATCTATGCCCAATTTACAATCCTGTGTGAATATTTCAGTCTACTAATTTTACTATTTTTGGTCAAGCAGTATTTCATGATTATGCATCTAATACTAAAAAAAGTATTTCGTGATTATGGACTTTAAGCTCTTTTTATAATACTAGTAGGGCCAAACCCAAGGAGGAGGATTTCCACAAATCTTTATTTGCAATGTGCTAGATAAAGGTGTTATCATGATAATAATAAGAATTCATGACATGGTGCCTCAGCGTTAAGCCTAAGCATCCATAATAGAAAGGGAAGAGGAGTTAGGGGGATTTTTGTCCAGCGCCAGTTTCTTCAGGTGGTGGGCAAAGGCAGATAAAACTGGGGTTGGAGCCAAGCGGCATGGGGCAGAAGGAAATTGAGGTGAGAACCATATTCATTTTTGAGACCAGTAGTGTGCATCGCCTTGATGCACTGAGAAAGTTGATGCTCAGCAAAGGTGACAAGTATAGGCACATAAATAAATGACTTGATGCGCTGGAAGGTTTAGAGTAGTTTGGATCAAAAAGTGAAGCTCTTGCCACATTAATGCACAAACATCCCACGGCAAATGCATGATCTTCACTATCAAATTTAGCATTACATGGGAAATATTGGGCAATTATTGGATGGGAATGCCCTTGCAAAGTGGTTCCATCGCCGCATGGAGGGCTTGGTGGAGGAGGGAGTTGGTAAGGTCAGCTGATGCTTTAGCAGCCTTTTGATGTATATTTTTGTAAACTGAATATTTATTTGAGGATGGAAGCAGTGTTGGGGAGTTTAATTGGGGAATGCGTGAATAATCCAGGCCAGCCAAAGCATATTAGATTCCATAGATCCATTCTTTGCCATAGATCCATTCAAAAACCTTAAACAGATTCAAGTTGGCCAGTGCTGGGCCAGTGACAGGAGTTGGTTGGGTGACAGAATCTTATTGGCTGCCCACAATAAACCATGGCAGCCCCACTGGTGCTTGAGCAGAAATTCTCCAAGGGATAGTTTGAGTCATTGCGCTCTGGCTGAATGGGTGGTGGGAGCAGCGTCTGCAGCAATCAAGGGTGGGGGAGGGAGTAATGATCCCAAAAAAAGATTTTTGGAAAGGCAGTAATGAAGCTAACGTCAGAGGGAGGAGTTTCAAAAGCAGCTTCAGAGGAAACTGATGGGCACTTGCGCTTTATATGGTCAAAATTTGAAGCACAAGGGACTGATGGATCAGCCATTTTTAATGCATGACCATAAAGGATGATCAGTGGCAGATCTGATCATAAAGTGGGGGTATTGTGAGGTGGGCGTCACAATGGAAGGAGCAGATCTTCGCAGATGTGCAGGGCCCAGAAAGACAATTGAACCATTGGGGACCATGAACTGCAACTTGGGGTCAGTACCATAGGCAGCCAAACCCTCCGTGAGCTTGTGGTGGAGGCGTTTGGGGAGAGGTAGGATGTCAATCCAGCAAACTGGACCACCAGTGTGGCCTCATCTTGGTGGCGGGTTTGGATGGTTGGGTTGGATGTGTTTTTATAAATTAGAGACAGCTGTGCTGCCGCCGTGTCATGGGCTTCAATAGAAGCTGAGGTCAAAGTACCCCTTGAAAGGGCAGAAATTTATAGATACACTGGGTCTATATACTGCCGTAGCAATCTTGATGATGACCATGCTCACGTAGGGGAAGAAGTTCCCATACTTGACCTAAAGGCCAAAATTCAGGTTACTCCAAGGGAGCATCAGGGGGCTTAAAGCACTTTCTGGGAGTGCGCGAGGTGGTGGGCTAGGTCCTAAGGTGGCACGTAGCAACTGGAAGTATTTGGGAGCTAGCTGGGCCAGTCCAGGCACGTTTTGGCAGCGGGTGATAAATTCTAGGAGGGAGTGTACCACTAATCACATAGGGTAGCAGGTGTCACTTGCATTAGTATAGGCTTATAGTGACATGGACAAAAAAGCTGGTTGAGCATAAAACTCATTTATAAAATTTCAGATTTTATTAAATAAATGATTCAAGCAAAAGAGATATTGACTTTAAGCTCATTTTCCAAGCTTCTCTTACCTCATTATCAGCTGACATTTTTTCAAAAGTGCTTTTTAAAGCCCACTTTTTACTACTTTTATATCCTTTGTATATTTAAGAGGGGTGTTCAGGGTTATTCACTATAGTTTTTATTACACTGGGCATATTATACCAAACAAAATGGTACTTTTTTGATATTTATCATCTGATTAGAAGTAGCTTATTGAGGCATACATTTAACTACTTTTATATACAAATATTGTATAAATATGCCATTTTTTACTTAGGATAGTTAATATTAAGTCACATTATTTCAGTTAAACTTCTTTCATCTATTAAATATTAATTTTATAGTTCTAAAATTTAGCTAGAAAGGATTAATTTCATTAATATCTTTAGCTATGCTTTATTACTGACTTAATATTTATGAGTTTGATTAACTTGCTTTGGGTTTTTACCCATGTCTTTTTAATAATAAGCCACTTATTAAAGCGATATATGGCATGATGTTAATTTTAATTTACCAATATGCACTTTTTTATAACAAAGGATTTACTTAATCTTTAGTTTTGTCATAGGCTTTTCATAAAGAATCTTAAGTATAGCCTTGATAGATTAATATATGAGTAATGTGATTTATAGCCTTATAAAAATACTTGCGGTTTAAAATGCTGATCAGATAAAACTGCATGGCACAGCTTATTGTCTTTGCATGTCTATATTAGATAGTTTATTTTATATTGTCATGCACATCAAAAAGACTTTATTTGTTTATAAAGCTCTCTTATATGTACCATAGTTTTTTTATGAGGTTTAGATAAAGTTTTATAGATTTAATTCATGAAACCTTTTAAATGAGAAGCTTTCTAGTAATTAGATCATAGAGCTAATATATATGAAGAAAGCTACAATACTACTCTCACATGGACTTGCATTTTTTGTTTTTATCATAAATTATCTAAACTAAGAAATAAGTACTCAAGGGGTTGTTAGCCTAGAGGTGTGGTATTTGGGTTAGTTGTGCACACATGTAAAATAATATAAGGTGTTGCAATCTCATCACTTTAGTTGAGTTGTAGCCTTAACTATGGTGAGCGAAGCATTAAACACAAGGATAAGTCATAGGCTAGGCCTCACTCGCCATGTGGGAACCATCCTTGAAGGATGTTCTGAGTGTTTATTTTAATGAGAGTGATATAATTGCCAGCAAATATGGTTGAATCAAGCTGTAAGAAAATAGTAATACTTTTATGTTTAATTGGTTCATAACATTATTTTCAAGGTCCAAATCATTTCTATAATTGTTTAACCATGAACCCAAGAAGCTAACAATCCGTATAATCCTAAATCTGGTAAAAATGACTGATCCCAATATCATAATCACACTTTTCACTTACTAATTCTTTAGCTGGGTCATAATTATGGTCCAGCATTTTTTATCTCTTCTGCTGATTTTTATTTTACCTTGTATTTCTGCTTCTAGTTTCAAGTTCAGTATGGCGTGATACTTAAGGTTGGCACCCAAATTATTTATGTGCTGTGCTTTGCCAACTACCCTCAGATATCACCAACAGGAAACCCCTCTAGAGCCACCAGTGCAACGCTGGTGACCCAGTTTGCTGTCAACTGAGGAGATGAAGGTGAAGATTGGTTTCAAGTGATTTAGGAGAGTGGCTAAACTACCTTGGGTGAGGATAGGTACAGAGATAGCGTGCCACCCAGGTGAGAGGCTAATGGGTTGAAGGCACTGACTGGACTACCCAGTTTAATGGCTCTGGAGGGTGTAAGGCGCTTTACCTGGTGATGGTTCTGGTTGATCTTGGTACAAATCTCTCACTTGTAGCTGAAAATTGGGGGTTTGCTGCTTTTGAACTTTGGGGAACATAGTCAAGACTACTCCATTGCATCATGGGTTGGCAATCTTCATATTGCCGGTCCTATCTATCAGCAGGGCTACCCTATCATTGTTACATAAGTGACAGCTTTGCAAAATCTGGTGATCACTAAAGGGGCCTGATGGTAGGAGGCAACAGATCTTGAATAACTACCTTTTTTAGTTATTGGAGAGAATGAGGAAATTAGACAGCTTGTACATTTAAGGAAGGAGACAGACATTGGGAATGTGCGCAGTGGCACCCCCCATAGCCAAGGATGGTGAGGTGAGATGTTGCAATCTCATTTCATTAGTTAAGTTGTAGCCTTGGCTATGGTGAGCGCAGCATTAAACCACAAGCTGAGTTGAAGTCTAGGCCTCATTTGTCATGTGTGGATCAGCCTAAAAGAGGGTTCCAAGTGTTTATACTAATGAGAGCGAGAGATTTGCAGAAAAAGTCTTTAAATTGAGTTAAGAGCAAATATCAGAATATTTGCTAATGTTTGTTTTATTCAAATAATTATCATCAAAGTCCAAATCATTCCTATTATTGTTTAACCATGATCTCAAGAGACTTATGATACTTATAATCTAAATCAGACCCAAATGCTCGATCTTAATATCATAATTACACTTGTCACTTTCTAAATCTCCAGCTGATCATAATTAAAGCCAGCGATTTATTTTTATATCTCTCCTTGCTGACTTTTATTTTACCCTTTATTTCTTCTTCTAGTGTCAAGCTCAGTATGTCTTGATCCTTAAGGTTGGCACCCCCAAGTATTTATGTGCTGTGGTTTGCCCAACCACCCTCAGATATCTCCATCAACAGCAAAACCTTCAAGAGCAACCAGTGCAACTCTGTTGCCCCAGTTTGATGCCAATTGAGGAGATGAAGGTGAAGTTTAGTTCCAAGTAATTTAGGAGAGTAACTGGACCACCTTGAGTGAGGATGGATGCAGAGCTTGTGGGACATTCAGGAGAGAGGCTAGTGGGTTGAAGGCATTGACTGGAAACACAGTCCAATGGCTTTGGAGGGTGTGAGGCGCTTTACCTGGTGCTGGTGCTGGTTGATCTTGATATAAATATAACATTTGTTGCTACAATTGGGGATTTGCTGATTTTGAACAGTTGGGAGCATAGTTATAAGTCTGGGGGAAGCGCCCCCTCTGCCTGGACCTGATGGCATTCCCATTCCCCTACAAAAAAAGGATCTTAGAAGAGCAGATGTCCCTCTCATCTCACATGGTGACCTCTTCCATGATATAAATGAGCGATAGGTAACAGCTCTCCCTTTGAAGATCCCACTACCTGTCCTTGAATTTGCTTCTGCTGAATTAGTATGGCAGATTGAGGGGTTTTTTGCCAAGATTTTGGAGAGTTGGCATTATTTTGTGATTGAAAGTTCAAACAAAATTCAATGTCAATGAGCCTTCAGCATCAAAGCCTGAGAGCCTCAAACCCATGGAACCAAAGCCCAACGGTTGCATACTTTAGCAACCATAGAATCTAATGTCAAATCTTCAGCAAAGCTTGCTGATAGCATTGGGTCATTAAGAAATGTAGCCAACAGTTTGAAACCCCATACACATCAAAATCTTCATCTGATAATTCCCACTTGGCCAAACAGATGCTGGAGCGACTGGGTGCAGGCGAATTGGCCACCCCAAACCCATTCCCAACCTCATGAGACCGCCCCTACATAAGGTGGCCATGAGGAGGTTTCTGCGGCTCGTTGGGCAAGATGCTATCACTCCAGTCATCAAAATTGAAGAAAATTGGCAACTTGGGCGTCCGTGGATGAACTGACAGTGACTTGGACTGCCACTGACAATTTCAAAGTCAGTTCAAAATAATTTGTTTTTCTCCCCCCTTGCCCAAAGTTTGCCAGATTATGTCAAATCTCAAGGGCCCCTATCCCACATTTTACAAGCTATTCCTCAAATTGATTGCCTAACTAAGCAGAGTAACACACTGAGAAATTGATGGTTAATTTCTCCTATTTTAATTTCATCAAAAACTTCCCATGCTTGAAATAATTTATCTTAAGTTCAAATTTCCCTCGCTGAACCCCCATGACATTTGCAATGAGGCTTGGCAGCCCGTATAATGACTGGGTTGTCCCATTCATATTATTAGCTTTAATTATCCCCATAGTCACTTGCCCTGTCATTTCATGGCCTTTACAAACTTTACCCTGATTTTGCAACTCTCTATGCCTAGGCCACTAGTCCTGAGGCTTCAACAGCCTAGTATTTTACTGGGTTTCTTTTTACACTTTCATACCATTAGCAATAAGTTATTACATATGTTATTTCTCGATGTAAAAGCTTGATTCCGCCAAGTCAGTTTACACGGGGTATTAGCCACTGAGCAACCAAATTGGATGATATGAAGATTGCAGGATCTAATAAAAACGCAATAAATGATATATGGAGCAATCACCCCTATGGACCCTCTATTTAATCTTCTAATAATCATGGTCTTATCTGCAAAAACCTACTAAAAGTCCTCCCCCTCAATCTTCCATTCAACTCTTTAAATCTCAGTCCCCTAAGACAAATGCATTCTCATCTTGGTAATCTCCTATTTGTTTTCCCTTTTCTAGGAGTTCTCACCTATCTTGAAATCTCAGTATAATTTCTCTTAATTCGCTGAGCGGTTGACACTTTGATTGATTTGCTTTTCATACAAAGATCTTTCCCATCAATCTTGAGACTCGGCTTGATTCCCATTCCAATCCACCAGAATGTGTAGCGTATCATCCAGTCATATCAACTTCCTGATATTACCTCCCCTTTGACTCGATGATATGCTCTTACTGTTTATATGCTCAAAGGAACTTTGCATTGACTCAGTTGATAATCTGACCCCCCACAGGTTACTTAATAGTGTAGACATCCATGCCAGTTTTCTCAATTATCTCAACCAGCCCAGCCCAGATATTAGATAGCTTGTTTTTTCGCCCAAATCCGTGTTGGTCATGGAATAAGACATGATCTCCTACAGCAAACACTGGAAGTCCGCTCCATCTTTTATGGTCAGCCACCTGATCATGAATCTTCTTGGCCAAACTGGTGGAATAGGCTTCCGTTTGTAGCTTGATCAGCATTTCCATAAGACCCATCAAATATTGCTGAGGTTCCACACCACCAGTGTCCTCTACACACGAGTAAAGCAAGGCAGGCAGAGCTGGATGTCTATCATACAGCAGTTGGAAAGGGCTCTTACCAGTGGACAAATGATAGCTGATATTATATGCAAATATAGCTGTAGGTAGGAGGGTACTCTATTCAGAGGGTCAATCCTTTACCAACTTATGTAGTATGTTCACTAAAGCGCTGTTAACCCATTCCACCATTCCATTTGATTCTGGATGGTAGGGTGTGGTCAAAACTCCATGGATTTCCATCAACTCATTCAAAATTGGGCAAGATGTGCAAAGTGAAATTGGTTTCATTGTCCATTAAAATGAACTGCGGGCAACCATGTTGCTGTATAATGCACTCTATAATAAACTTGGCAGTATTGACTGCTCCCAAGTCAATAATGGCCCAGTCCTCCACCCATCTTGTCAAATGATCAATTGTGATGATTATATACTTAGATTAGTTGGCGCTGGTTGGCAGAGTTCCCACTACATCAAGGGAAATGGTGTGCCGGGCAAACTGGGGCTTAACCAGCTGGTATGTGGTCTTCTTGTGGAATGGCTTTTCCACTTGACACTGATGGCAACAACTTAACATTTCTATTACATTGTAATGCATGCTCTCCCAGTAGTAGCGGGATCACAAAATCTCCAACGTTTTCTGCAATTCTCCATGTCCTACCACCCAATGGGCATCCATAATAATCGCAGGTCTAGTGGAAGGTTTAGGGAAACTCAGCATTGAGTCTCTAATCTACTTATATAGTTCCCCCTCACATAGGAAAGTATCCTGCCTAAGCCCATCTAGTACCTTGATTACTTGCGGCGGTTCATCATGATATTGGTTCACCACTATCTTCTCTTACATAATGTCAGCCAGATCCACCATGATAGCAACCATTGGTAGTCAGGAAAGACAATCCACAATTTGATGTTTTGCTCCCAGACGTTGTATAATCTCAAAATTGTACGCCTGGAGCTTTAATGCCCAACGTGCAAGCCATCCTTCCAGTTCACAAAGATTCTGTAGCCAGCGCAAGGAAGTGTGATCCATCACTTGGAATTTTACCCCATGTAGATTTACCTGAAACTGTTTGTACGCATAATTCACCACTAAGCACAACTGCTCAGTCATGGTGTAGTTTTGTTTATGAAAGTTCAAGCTTCAACTACAAAATGCGACAGGATGCTCCACGCCGTCATCATCCTTTTGGGATAATCTATATATATAAAACAAAGTCGTGTTAGTTACACCATTTATAACTCAAGAACGGCTGGACCGATTTTTATGGTCTTTGCTTTGTTGGATTTGTCTCCGCCCCGAATAGCAGAATAACTATTAAAACATGGGAAAGATATAGTAAAATAAAAAGTTTTATATGCAACAAGTGAAAATCCTATATATACTTCGATGGTAGTTGCTATATTGTTACAGCTGAGCAGTTTGATATTCAGCTGATTTGATATTTCAAATGGTTTTGTTAAGTGGTTAGTGGTCATTCGGGTATTTAACAAGTTTATCTAAATCAAAACTTTGAATCAAAAGTCCAATTGCTTTTAAAAATACCTCCTCTAGCATAATCAGCTTTTGGCTCTAAACCAACTCTATAAAAGGTCAGTTCGAATCTTGGCGTAATCTATATATATAAAAGCAAATGTGTATGTGTGTGTGCACGATGCCCAGCCAAAACTAAAGCATGTAGAGCTCTGAAAATTTGGCTATAGGTGGACGGGAGGGGGTCCGTGTGCACCTTGAAGCCCGTTTTTTAATTTTCATAGTAAAATAAAAAGTTTTTATGTAACAAATGAAAATTTTATATGTTTTTAATGGAAATCGGTATATTGTTATGGCCGAGAAGTTTGATATTCGGTTGATTCGGTAGTTTAAATGGTTTTGTCGAGCGGTTGGTGGGTTTGCGTTGATTAATAAGCTTAACGGTTTAAATAAAGTTAGTGATTGGTTGATTTAATAAAGCTGATTGGTTTTGGTAAGTAGTTGTGATTTTGGTTGTTTCGATACATCTAGTTTTGGTTTACGAAGCGGTTGGTGATTGGTTGATTTTTAATTTAATGGTTTTAGCTAAGTGATTTAGTGGTTTAGTTAATTCGATAGGTTTAATTGTTTATGGCTGAACGGTTGGTAAATTTATATTGATTCAGTATAATTTGATTACTTAATTTTATCGATAACCATCTACAAATATAAAAATTATGAGATTATCAGATGAACTTTAAGCCCACAAACAAATCTGTGTTAAACTGGGTATCAACAAGAATTAATCTTAAATTTTATTTACAAAAGAATCAGTATGTTAATTTGTTTATATAGATGCATTATCTCGAGCAAATAACCAAAAATCACCAAACTTGGCACAAGTATTCTGTAAAGTTTGGGAACGGAATGCTAATATGTAATTGTTTAATATAATCATATAAATTTAAACATCAGTTCTATATAAGATCTAGAACATATATTTCTAATGGTAATTATATAGCAATTTGGCTGTGTATTTTCATATTCATTTAATTCAATAGTTTCATAGGCTTTGATATTTAGTTGGTAGTTTTTGGCTGTTTTGTAAGTTCAATAATTGTTTTTGCTGAGTGGTGGTTTATTTTTTGGTTGATTCGATAGGCTCAATAGTTTCAGATAAGAGATTGATGGTTTAATTAATTTGGCAGACTTAATAGATTTTAGCTAAGTGGTTGGAGGTTGGAATTTTTAATAGGTTTAATTGTTTCTGAACTTATTGATAGCTATCTACCAATATAAAAGCTAAAATATTTTAGAATCTGATTGATTTGATAAGTTTATTTTATTTGGCCAAGTGGTTGATGGTTTTTGGTCGAATCGATAGGATACAGTTTAGCTTTAGAGGTGATTAGTTATTAGTTGATTTGATAAGTTCAGTTAGTTTTAGCTGAGTAGTTGGTCTTTTTGGTTGCTTCGATTGAGCAATTAGATTTAGCCGAGTAGTTATTGCTTAACTATATATAAAATCTAAATTAATCAATTTGAATCACCTGAAATTCTATAGACACCGTAGCGAAGCACGGGTAACTCCGCTAGTACTTACCCTATAGCATAGAGATGCATCCATTTTGTACTATGGATTGTATTTTGAAGTTGCAATATTGCAAAATGGGTGCACTTGCTAATGCAGTTAATAACACATCTAAAGTATTTTGGCATTGTTCCATCCAATTGAAAGAGGCATTTTTCTTTAATAGCTCAAAAAGTGGTGCCCCAATACAACTGAAGTTGGGAATGAACTGTTGGTAGTACCCAACCATCCCCAGAAACACTTGAATATCCCATTTATTACCTGGGTGGGTCATCTTGCTATTTCTTCCACCTTTGCCAGCTGCGATTTAAACCCTTTTTAAACCACTATGAACTCAAGGTATTCTAATTGTTCCTTAAAAAAGTGACACTTCCAAGGCTTTATTTTGATATTAGCATTAGCGAGATGGCAGAACACTTGTTCCAAGTGGGCAAGGTGCTCTGTAAACGTCTGCAAGGACACATTGATATCATCAAGGTAAACTAAGATGCAGGACAGCTTCAATTCACCTAAAATTGTATCCATAGCATGCTGGAATGTAGCTGGGGCGTTGTGCAAACCCTGTGGCACATATGTCAGATGGAATAACCCCTTTGAAGTGATGATAGTGCATTTCTCCCATTCCTCTGATGGCAATTTGATCTGCCTGTACCCTGAGATCAGATTCATGGTGAGAAAAAATAATTTGACCCACCCAATCAATCCAACGAGTCTTCAATCTGTGAAAGGGGTAGGAATCCTTTTTTGTTACACTATTGAGCTTTTTATAGTCAATAACTACACTATTTGTGCCATCTTTTTTCTCTACAATGAGCACCAGCAATGCCCATGGACTGTTTGATGGCTCTAGCATCCCTTGTTTGATAAGTTTATCTACCTTGTTGGAGACAACCTCTTCCACCGCCTTTAAATGTCTATTAGGCTGCAATCAAATGGGAGGGTGATCCCCCATATCTATTCAATGTACCACCCCTTGAGCGCACCCCAAATCATGATCATTGTATGCAAAAATATCCCAGTATTTTTCAAATAAAGCTATAGCCTTATCTTTCTGTTCCACCTATAATCCAGTTAGTGCTTCTTGTGGAACTACTGACATTATGCCAAATGATGAATTTATTGGTAGTTCAAAATCCTCCCAGATCCAAAATCATTAATATGGTGAAATTCCTCTATTGGAGCTAATTGTAGATAAGCCACCACTTGGTGTCACTGGATCATCATATTCTCCTTCTGTAAATTCTCTAGCAGTACCTTCATATCCCCATTCCCAGGGAGCAGTAGCCCTGGAGCCATATGTGGTTCAAGCCTTGATTGCTGGTGAGGTACCATAATTTCCCCATATAGCCCTTTAAGGACGTCAATTTTGAGCTCAGTTCCTACTATGCACTGATGTCCAGATGGTAGGCTCAAAGTGCTTGCTGCTCAAAGAAGAATCCCTTTATACTCATAAATCTGGTTGGGAAGGGCTCTGGTTCTCTGCTTCATTTGCCAATATTGGACAGGAATCACTATGTCACTGTACGCTAGATTAATTTGACTAAATTGGAACAGATCCATTGGGATTCTGCTAGAGGTAAAGTAAATGGGAATCTGTTGTCCCAATATATTAAGGGTTTTCTTCACCATATCTATCACAGCTCCAAATTTCCTCATAAATGCCACACCAATTAACATATCATAGTTATTGTTTGGTAGAACCACTGTTGGATTAGAAGCCCTGACTGGCCCAAATTGTAAAGGCAACGCGCTATATGCTCCTTCTGACACAGTACTCTGTGTCCACGTGGTCCCATATACTACTTGGTGGTCCACATCCGGCTTCAACGGAAGCTTAGCCACCAACCTGGTAGAATTTATATTCACAGGGGCCCCCAATTCTATGATAGTGCGAATTTTTGTGTTCTGAATGAAAATGTCACAGTAAGTGTACTCTGAGTAATAAGAACCATCAGTGTTTATTATGTGGATATCCAAAGGCTTTTTGTTACTCAGGAAGGAGGAAATGCCCATACTACATGAGGATACTCCATAGCAAATTTTTCAACCAGAATTGCTATGTTAACCCCTACTAGAGAGGCAACGTCCATAGAGGGATCTACGTTGCTCATGCCAGCTTGTTCCAGGATCTGCCACGCATATGGCTTCTGCACATCCTGGCGGAACTCAGAGCTTGGGGGTGAATAATCACCCTCTGGAACAGAAGAAGGGTGTCCAACAGAAGCTCTTGGTATGGCAAATCATCAAGCTGAGTTCCAAATCCTACACAAAGAGATGCTTGGGAATCGTTGTGGACAATTGAATTGGACTTAGCAGAGATAGAGTATCCTATCTCTACTCCACTCAAGCTTTTCTCTGCTTGATCTTCTCAAATGGCATCACATACACCTGCAGTTTGCTGAGGCAATTGCCTGCATAATGCCCTCATCATCCGCACTTAAAGCAAGTATTTATAAAGAGTTCATGTATATAACTTGCAGCGGAAGAACCAGTTTGAAGGTTAACGGTATTATTCCAAGGTTGGGGATGAAACAGCAAAGCGTACATAGGCTGAAAAGGATCTACTGATATATATGCTGGACGAACATGTTCCAGCAGTTGATAGCTCAGTTGCTGCGGCCCATATCCTGAGGGGTATGCTGTGGCAACAGCTGGGGTCTTTTATGCTACATTGGGAGCACTGAATGTGGCAGAGAGTTGATGTAAGATGTTCAAAATTCAAATAAGCCCCGCATCTTTGTACAAAATGTGAGACAGCATTTTTGTAATTCTCAATATGGTTTTACAGCTGCCATCTTTGCTATACTAACATCCTCAGCAGATAAAATGTTGGCTCCAAGTAACACATGTGCTTCCACCAAGAATTATTTAGTGAATTCTAACAGGGACTCATTTTGATGGAACTGTACAGTCAGGAAGTTGGCCCTTCATTGACCCATCTTGGCTGCACCCTTAAAGACCCGAAAACAGTCACTTTCACTTCTTCATAATATACTGAGCTATTTGGAAGGTAGCAGATAACTTGATCGGCACTTTTTTATATCCAAAATGGACAGCAACAGTTTTGCTTTCCACTGATCAGAAGCCCCTTCCACAGCAAATTTGAATCACTTAAAGTAGCCGTGCATATTATCATGACTGAAGGGCAGTAATTTCTTGATTTGAACAGCTTTGCCTTGCTCCAGGCTTTAGCTACAAGGAACAGTCAAATTGGGTTCTGAATGAATAGAAAAACCGCCCCCTTGTGAAATATCATATGGATGGGCAGACATTATTGAATCCACCAAAATGGACTTTGAAGAAGTAGTGTTGCGCGGAGGGTCCATCACAACCCCCAAGGGATACTCATTAGCTGATCCATGACATTCATCCCATGGATCACCACTAAATTTACCACTTCCTCTGGCTCTAACTGTGACGGCTGAGGTCTATCCTCAGCATCACATTGCCCTGATCTTTGGTAAGACAGGGCAGGCTGTGTCTGGATGTATGGAGGAGGAGGGGGCGTTGGTCCTGGCAAGGACGCCTAAGGGGCAGGAGCTTGAAGGAGGCCAAGGAGCAAGATGGACGTCCAAGTTGAGGAAAAACAGGAATCAAGTAACAGGGGTAGTTTTGAGATTCGATTTGAATTCAAATCAAGAATGGAATGGAACGGTTGCTTGGAAGTTTCGCAGTTCATTTGGGATTTGAAATGGAACTGGCGCGGAACTGTTGAGGATCAGAACTGGTACAGAACCATTGAGTGAGGATTCCGCAATCCTGCTGTAAGGTTTACACCAAGCATCAGTCAGATTAGCACCATAAGCTTGTGTTATATTTTATTTAGCTTGTAGCATGTGTATATAGGGAAGGAACTGGGAGCTGGAGGCTTCTCAGTTCTGTTTTCTATCAACCTGGCCCAATATTAAATAAAAGAACTTAAAATTCAGATATTTATACTTTGAGTTTATTTTAGAATATTGCCTAACTGCAGCCATGTTTGGCTTGAATCAACAAGAATTGGACTTTGAGAGTGAGCTTAGGAGAGCTATTGCCTCCCTTTATACCTTGTCTTGGAGTCAAGGAATGTTGCTGGGGTTAATTATATTTGCAACTGTCTTCCAGGGGGTGCTTGTCCAATCTTGTAGCGCGCGCACAAGGAGAGTAGTATCAGGAGCCCTGTCAGCCCTATGGTCTGTAACATGGATTCTGTTGCCTAACTCATTTGTGGCTCATTGGAAGGAGCTAGTGCGTTACATTAAACAGAACTCATTTACTTTCCTGTCGTTGTGGTGGCAAGCAAAAGAGGTGCCAGAAGAAGTTGTGTTTCCAAAGTGGTATAATCATACTGCAACACTCTTGATGGTGATATTCTCCACCGCCTTTTTGCTTCATGAATTATACCAGGTTTTAAAGTGTGTGTCCCGGAATGGTGGGAAAGTGGTAGGGCCTGGGAAGGACAAAGGAAGAATTCCCACGGTTTTGAAATTGGAAGACTTGGAACTGATCCACCAGACGTTTAGCCGGGTTCAGTTTCAGGGACGTTTGACAAAGGCAGCGGGTGGGGAGGATTCGTTTGCCTTGCAGTTAAGTCAGGTTCTGTTGGCACTTCCAGTAAAGCAGTCCAACTGGGTGCGAGAACTTTTGGAAGAGCAGTCAGGGTTATCCGTATCAGTGGAGGAATGTCTGGATTGGATTGATTGTGCAGCATGTCCAGATGAGACGCAGGATTCAGCCTGGGCGGCTTTACTGCAGTGTGGTCAAGGAAAGAAGTCAGTGGAGGAGTATGGCCAGATGTTCCGCGCATTGGCAAGAGCAGCAAAGGCACCTGAGTCTCAGCTTCCACGCATGTTTTGCCAAAACTTGCAAGCTGATCTATTATTGGCAATGGCAGTGATGAAACCTGTAGCGACGTTGGAGGAAGAGGTGGGTTTAGCCTTGCAGGTAGAACGACAGTTGAGTTTGGTATGGGCCCGTCAGGAAGTTGTGCGAACC